>JALPQI010012997.1:0-33021 GCA_025490895.1 Thaumatotibia leucotreta | reverse complement strand
AATGATTTTATTCTTGAGTGCCCAACACTGAACCTGAGTTCGTAACGACAATTTTAACATCAATGCCGAGCTTTTATTGAAATTAGCTGTTAATTAAGTGCTTAATCGTCGTTACAAATCTGACTACAATTATGTTTTTTTTAATTTCACGCTAATTGGTCTTTTTTTGTACTTTTAGCCGAAAATAAATACAAACTTTTCATCATCAGCCTATGATAGTCCACTGCTGGACGTAGGCCTCTCCTATTAACTATGCGTATAGACGCATTAGGAGGTAAATGCCCATAATCCCGGGCAAGCGGATTGGCGATCGCAGTACTAACTTTTATCTAACCATAACGCTTATCCCTACCAGACAATAAAATTCCCAATACGACTAATAAACGAAGTTTATCTGCCTAGTATGTGTCTCTGCGTATGTGTTTGCACATACCGGTGGTGCTGCGCTGTACTATGTAGCTCCAGCAGCGTGCGGGCCTCCGCAGACGGCCACGAAGCCCCTCTAATGCGGGACATTGAGAATTCTAAGGAGCAATCTACAAAGGATCTCGCGGTTAGTAGCTATGGTTCTTTTCTTTTAGCATTACAATGAAGGTAAGTGACAAGTTACCCTTATCTGGTAGATTAATTTTGGTCAGAAATACACTTGGCATAACATGTTTCGCAGAAAGCCTTTCAATCGAATGATCACTTTGCAGAATGGTATAGTTGGCAGTATTACCACACTTACGACATATTTTGCAGCACATAATATAGCAGAATGATACTTTGAACAAATTTGGTTTAGCAGAATTTTGTATTCCATAATAATCCTATAGCATACTATTAAAATGGCATAATTAATGAGATTTTTTTAATAGGTAGAATAATTCAAGAGGAAGGTTTTTATGTAGGTATAGTACCCGTGCGCAGCCGGGGCGGGTCGCTAGTTATCCCTAGACGAGTATATACATAACGGGAAAAAGTTAACATAGGTAAAATAAATTCTAATATGGCACAGAAGAAGGACGAACATCCATCATCTCGCTGACCCTCAGACATTCATCACGCACAACCATCCATCTACTAGCAAACACATCACATTCAGGCGCTGATGCGAGGAGTGAATTCATGCTGTGTAATGCTCGAACAAAAGGAGAGTTCCTTCGCGACACCGTTCGGGAACCAGCAGTGTTATTCACTAACCGCCTTGCTGTCAGCGCTGTGTCAGCGCTGCGGCAGCGTCGAGCCTAAAAATGGTATTCACTAATGTACTTTAAACGACACTAGTGCTCAACGACGAATGCGGCGTAAGCTGGAACTACATTGCGTCGAAAGTTTGACGTTTAATGTACGAATTTCGTATTCTCTAATGAAAAACAGCGACGAACTCGCCCACAACCTAGCTCACAGCCTCGATTCCTAATGTCAAATAAAACAGCTAGGATTTTAGACAAGGCTGTCTCGACGTCGAGCTCGTTGACGAACGCAGCGTCGAATGTGTGAATAAGAGAATAGCATAGCTGGCACTGACACAAGACAGCGGGTTCGAGGCCGAAACTGAAAAGACGGTATCGGGTATGAATGTTTAGTACCTTGGATGTTGTATCGCAGTCTCGGGGTCATGTAGCGCTAGTAACAGAAGGTCGGCCGCGGGGCGGGGCTCCGTCGGCGATAGAACTTTACCGCCGGACAAGCGGTACGCCGCTAACGCACTTGCTACTAACGGGCATGTATCTGTAAATAGATATTATGGAACGGTTAGAAAATCTTGAGGCATGGATCGAAACCGGTTTTTTAGAAAAACCTCGAAATAGGCTAATATTCTAAAATGTTTTGTATTCATTATGTAGTACTCAATATCTTATGTAATTAACAACATCGTATTTTTAAATTACTCCATTAACAAAGAATTTATGGCCCAAAGAACGAAAAAAAAAAACGAAATTAAAACCGTTCTTTTGCATAGAGAAAAAACTGGTATCCGATCCCTATCTTGAGGTGTGGTTTGACGTAGTAAATGATATAACGGGTAAAACTGAATATATTTATTTGTGAAACACTTTTTATACTAAAATCATATGTATTAAGTAAAGAAGGGATAACCATGCAAGGCTGCGGGTCAAGGTAATGTTTGTGGGTGTTCCTAAGAAGTAGGAAGTAATCTGAGCCCAACGTTTTATGGCTTTAATTTATCCTTCATCATCATCATCATCTCAGCCATAATACTTCCACTGCTAAACATAGGCCTCCCTTCTGGACCTCCACATGTACCGGTTGGATGCGACCTGCATCCTTAGGTTCCTTATTAGAAATGGAATCAAGTTTCAATTAGGTTGCGGCTATACAGGACTGAATAGGTTGTGGCTACACTACAATCTCTTGGAATGCATTTGACTATTTTTGAGTATGTATGTGTCGACGCCGTGCGCCCGCAGTATGCGTGCGGCCTTTACATATATTCTTGAGCGCGAAAATACTTAATTGCCCATCGCTAATCCGTCTGTGGAATCAATACCTTGAGGAATACTTAAAGAAACAAGGATATGAACTGTAGTTATAAGGAACAAGAACAGTCTGTGTCTTAAGCGTTAGGCCTGTATTCCTAAAGGACTATCGCGGAGCGACACAACGTATGTGTCGGTTACCGTATGACCGCAGCAGACGCACAGCACAGAAAGGAAGGACAAATACCGTCGACGGACACGGCGTATGTGTCGACGCCGTGTGACCGTAGTAAACGCGATCGCTGCGTATATTAGTTTGTTCGTTTCTTGCGCGAGTAAATAGTCGATAGCTGAGGTATTACTGGTCTGTGGGACCGCTATCTCAAGCGTTAGTCCTTTATAGTAAAGGAAGGACAAATACCATCAAGTGACACAGCGTATGTGTCGACACCGTGTGACCGCAGCAGACGCACAGCTGCCACATCACTTACTCGTATGTGCCTCAAATCTATAATGGTAAAAAAAGGACACGTACCATCAAGTGACACAGAGTATGTGTCGACACCGTATGACCGCAGTAAACTCACAGCTGCCACATCGCTTACTCTTCTGTGCCTCAAGTCTATAATGGTAAAAGAAGGACACGTACCATCAAGTGACACAGCATATGTGTCGACACCGTGTGACCGCAGTAAACTCACAGCTGCCACATCGCTTACTCTTCTGTGCCTCAAGTTTATAATGGTAAAGGAAGGACACATACCATCAAGTAACACAGCGTATGTGTCGACACCAAGTGACCGCAGTAAACTCACAGCTGCCACATCGCTTACTCGTCTGTGCCTCAAGTCTACACCGTGTTTTTATTGATTTCCGTTAAATTGGACAGGTTACTTGGGACATTAATAGAAGTTGCCTGGTATATCTGCTTTTATTAATTTCGTAAAAAAATTGTTTTTTTTTTGTTTTCTTACATAATAATTGTAATGACAAGTGTGAGAGAACCTTAAGAATAAGATCTCAGGTGACTGACAGCACACGTCAAAATAAGTAACATTGGGATGTAATAAAGGTTGCAATACACTTGTTCAGTCATTAAACTTGTTTTTTAAATAATTCAATATCAGTAAGAATTAATACACAAGTTTCTTAGAGAAATTGATTATTTTTGACGTAAATAGGCTTCCCTTTAATTTAACGGAAATCAATAAAATACGGTGTATAATGGTATAGGAAGGACACATACCATCAAGTGACACAGCGTATGTGTCGACGCCGTGAGACCGCAGTAGACGCGCAGCGGCGAGAGCGGCGGCGGCGGCAGGACCGCGCGCGACGCACGCTAGTGCTATCGGCCGCTGATGCGCGTTGCGTGGGTCCAGTCTGAAACATGCCATACTTTTGTTTAACACACTACCGCAGAATAAAATAATACACATTGTCACATACGTATATTATCAAACCGGAATCATTAGAATCATATCTAACAAGGAACTGAACTACCCAACTGTCCGACTCCGATTTGATTCATTTTGATATATGTTATAGAGTAGTCTAAAATAAAGGACACGTATTTTTTCGAGCGTCTACTCAGGCCATAGACTTAGGAAGTGAGTGTAGCGACAAAATTGATGAAACTTTGACATGTGTTTTTTATATAAAAATGAGTTTATAGTGAAATGACAAAACACGCCCCCATTATTTTTTCATGTTCTCCAACATATAACGAAACCCGTAATTAATTATAGTTTTATTTTTGAACAAATCTGTTCTTAGAAATTAGAAGGTTTTGTAAATTTTCAGTACTTTGGTTGAGTTTGGGCAGCTAAAAAAAATAGGGGTCCGTTATTTTAGACTACTCTATAACATATATCAAAATGAATAAAATGAGAGTCGGACAGTTGGGTACCCTTCCTTGTAAGTTACTTTTTATATTTTCAGCTTGGAGTCACGAAAGAAGTCTTAGAGTTATGGAAACACAAAAAGCTGGAAAGTAAAGAAATTAAAGATGATGTCGAACAAACCGGCTCAAAGAAGAAAATAAGCAAATAAAATGATCAAATTACCAGACAATGTATATCACAGAACTCAAATGTTAATGTATATCCTCGTTCTGCCCAATGTGATTTATAAAGTACTTACTCGATTTTCGTCAAATAATGAATGAAAAGCCTTAGGTAGAGGCGACACTCAAAATTCTAATAATATTTTATGCAACCTGTAGAACAAAAGAAAATCGAATATATGTACTTCCAAACTCATTAGGTTTAAATTTTAATAGCTGAAACTTAGTATGACGGGCAGGACAAGGACATCTCTGTAATCTGAGTATGAATCTCTTTTCTGTTGTCGATAATAAAAATCGGATAT
Organism: Thaumatotibia leucotreta; assembly: GCA_025490895.1. NCBI lineage: Eukaryota > Metazoa > Arthropoda > Insecta > Lepidoptera > Tortricidae > Thaumatotibia > Thaumatotibia leucotreta. Next base: position 28,225 of record JALPQI010012997.1, on the reverse strand, counting down.
ACTGGGCCATTTCATATTTACTATTACTACTCGTAGTCACCTATGGTTATTCAGAAAACGATTTGAAAAAAAAATTGGGTGGGATACTCCATATCACCATCATCACATCATCATCAGGCTATGATAGTCCACTGCTGGACGTAGGCCTCTCCTATTTATTATGCATATAGACGCATTAGGAGGTAAATGCCCATAATCGCCACACTGGGCAAGCGGATTGAATCGCAGTAATGTGTCCACTGTGATGACGCTGCTGCCCATCATCAATCTTTTATCAAATAATGGTCAGTGACACTTCAATCCCTTAGTCGACTCTTACGACACCCGCAGGAGGAATTGAGGTGGTGACAAATGTATTCTTACTGCCGTCACCACACGGCCAACACTCGACGGTACTCCGTATCGATATAGCAGCGCTGACTCATTGTTAAATGTACTGTATAAATTATCACTTCAATCGTCCATAAAACACACGTTTTACTCTGTTTGTCTCCTTGTCATCTGACATTGTTAAACCTAAAAGCGTCTCACCTGCGAGTGCCACCGACAAGCTTCAACGCGACATCAGCGGTCGCTCTCGCGAACAACGCTCTCGCAGAATGCTGGATCTCTTCGTCCATCCTCAACTCGGTCCACAGCCTGCCCCTCAACATGGCCGACACGCTGGGCAGCCTGGTGCCGGAGTCGGTGACGTAGTCTGTCGCCCCGGAGCGCTATCTGACTCTCTTGTCTCCTTGTCATCTGACACCAATGTTAAACCTAAAAGCGTCTCACCTGCGAGTGCCACCGACAAGCTTCAACGCGACATCAGCGGTCGCTCTCGCGAACAACGCTCTCGCAGAATGCTGGATCTCTTCGTCCACCCTCAACCCGGCCCACAGCCTGCCCCTCAACATGGCCGACACGCTGGGCAGCCTGGTGCCGGAGTCGGTGACGTAGTCTGTCGCCCCGGAGCGCTATCTGACTCTCTTGTCTCCTTGTCATCTGACACCAATGTTACGAAGCGCTATCTGACTCTCTTGTCTCCTTGTCATCTGACACCAATGTTACGGAGCGCTATCTGACTCTCTTGTCTCCTTGTCATCTGACACCAATGTTAAACCTAAAAGCGTCACCTGCGAGTGCCACCGACAAGCTTCAACGCGACATCAGCGGTCGCTCTCGCGAACAACGCTCTCGCAGAATGCTGGATCTCTTCGTCCACCCTCAACCCGGCCCACAGCCTGCCCCTCAACATGGCCGACACGCTGGGCAGCCTGGTGCCGGAGTCGGTGACGTAGTCTGTCGCCCCGGAGCGCTATCTGACTCTCTTGTCTCCTTGTCATCTGACACCAATGTTACGGAGCGCTATCTGACTCTCTTGTCTACTTGTCATCTGACACCAATGTTACGGAGCGCTATCTGACTCTCTTGTCTCCTTGTCATCTGACACCAATGTTACGGAGCGCTATCTGACTCTCTTGTCTCCTTGTCATCTGACACCAATGTTACGGAGCGCTATCTGACTCTCTTGTCTCCTTGTCATCTGACACCAATGTTACGGAGCGCTATCTGACTCTCTTGTCTCCTTGTCATCTGACACCAATATTAAACCTACTGTCCATAAAATGATGAACATACTCGACCATCCTAATGCTGTTTGTCTCCTTGTCATTGAACAACAATGTTAGATCTACTGTACAAATAATCTCTTCAGTCGTCCATAAAACACACGTCTGACTCTGTTCTTGTCTCCTTGTTATCTGACACCAATGTTAAACCTACTGTCCATAAAATGATGAACATACTCGACCATCCTAATGCTGTTTGTCTCCTTGTCATTGAACAACAATGTTAAATCTACTGTACAAATAATCTCTTCAGTCGTCCATAAAACACGTCTGACTCTGTTCTTGTCTCCTTGTCATCTGACACCAATGTTAATCCTACTGTCCATAAAATGATGAACATACTCGACCATCCTAATGCTGTTTGTCTCCTTGTCATTGAACAACAATGTTAAATCTACTGTACAAATAATCTCTTCAGTCGTCCATAAAACACACCCCTCAACATGGCCGACACGCTGGGCAGCCTGGTGCCGGAGTCGGTGACGTAGTCTGTCGCCCCGGAGCGCTATCTGACTCTCTTGTCTCCTTGTCATCTGACATTGTTAAACCTAAAAGCGTCTCACCTGCGAGTGCCGCCTACAAGCTTCAACGCGACATCAGCGGTCGCTCTCGCGAGCAACGCTCTCGCAGAATGCTGGATCTCTTCGTCCACCCTCAACCCGGCCCACAGCCTGCCCCTCAACATGGCCGACACGCTGGGCAGCCTGGTGCCGGAGTCGGTGACGTAGTCTGTCGCCCCGGAGCGCTATCTGACTCTCTTGTCTCCTTGTCATCTGACACCAATGTTACGGAGCGCTATCTGACTCTCTTGTCTCCTTGTCGTCTGACACCAATGTTACGGAGCGCTATCTGACTCTCTTGTCTCCTTGTCATCTGACACCAATGTTACGGAGCGCGATCTGACTCTCTTGTCTCCTTGTCATCTGACACCAATGTTACGGAGCGCTATCTGACTCTCTTGTCTCCTTGTCATCTGACACCAATGTTACGGAGCGCTATCTGACTCTCTTGTCTCCTTGTCATCTGACACCAATGTTACGGAGCGCTATCTGACTCTCTTGTCTCCTTGTCATCAGACACTAATGTTACGGAGCGCTATCTGACTCTCTTGTCTCCTTGTCATCAGACACCAATGTTACGGAGCGCTATCTGACTCTCTTGTCTCCTTGTCATCTGACACCAATGTTACGGAGCGCGATCTGACTCTCTTGTCTCCTTGTCATCTGACACCAATGTTACGGAGCACTATCTGACTCTCTTGTCTCCTTGTCATCTGACACCAATGTTACGGAGCGCTATCTGACTCTCTTGTCTCCTTGTCATCTGACACCAATGTTACGGAGCGCTATCTGACTCTCTTGTCTCCTTGTCATCTGACACCAATGTTAAACCTAAAAGCGTCTCACCTGCGAGTGCCACCGACAAGCTTCAACGCGACATCAGCGGTCGCTCTCGCGAACAACGCTCTCGCAGAATGCTGGATCTCTTCGTCCACCCTCAACCCGGCCCACAGCCTGCCCCTCAACATGGCCGACACGCTGGGCAGCCTGGTGCCGGAGTCGGTGACGTAGTCTGTCGCCCCGGAGCGCTATCTGACTCTCTTGTCTCCTTGTCATCTGACACCAATGTTACGGAGCGCTATCTGACTCTCTTGTCTCCTTGTCATCTGACACCAATGTTAAACCTACTGTCCATAAAATGATGAACATACTCGACCATCCTAATGCTGTTTGTCTCCTTGTCATTGAACAACAATGTTAGATCTACTGTACAAATAATCTCTTCAGTCGTCCATAAAACACACGTCTGACTCTGTTCTTGTCTCCTTGTCATCTGACATCAATGTTAAACCTACTGTCCATAAAATGATGAACATACTCGACCATCGTAATGCTGTTTGTCTCCTTGTCATTGAACAACAATGTTAAATCTACTGTACAAATAATCTCTTCAGTCGTCCATAAAACACACGTCTGACTCTGTTCTTGTCTCCTTGTCATCTGACACCAATGTTAAACCTACTGTCCATAAAATGATGAACATACTCGACCATCCTAATGCTGTTTGTCTCCTTGTCATTGAACAACAATGTTAGATCTACTGTACAAATAATCTCTTCAGTCGTCCATAAAACACACGTCTGACTCTGTTCTTGTCTCCTTGTCATCTGACACCAATGTTAAACCTACTGTCCATAAAATGATGAACATACTCGACCATCCTAACGCTGTTTGTCTCCTTGTCATTGAACAACAATGTTAAATCTACTGTAAAAATAATCTCTTCAGTCGTCCATAAAACACACGTCTGACTCTGTTCCTCTCCTTGTCATCTGACACCAATGTTAAACCTAAAAGCGTCTCACCTGCGAGTGCCGCCTACAAGCTTCAACGCGACATCAGCGGTCGCTCTCGCGAACAACGCTCTCGCAGATTGCTGGATCTCTTCGTCCACCCTCAACCCGGCCCACAGCCTGCCCCTCAACATGGCCGACACGCTGGGCAGCCTGGTGCCGGAGTCGGTGACGTAGTCTGTCGCCCCGGAGCGCTATCTGACTCTCTTGTCTCCTTGTCATCTGACACCAATGTTAAACCTACTGTCCATAAAATGATGAACAAACTCGACCATCCTAATGCTGTTTGTCTCCTTGTCATTGAACAACAATGTTAAATCTACTGTACAAATAATCTCTTCAGTCGTCCATAAAACACACGTCTGACTCTGTTCCTCTCCTTGTCATCTGACACCAATGTTAAACCTAAAAGCGTCTCACCTGCGAGTGCCGCCTACAAGCTTCAACGCGACATCAGCGGTCGCTCTCGCGAACAACGCTCTCGCAGAATGCTGGATCTCTTCGTCCAGCCTCAACCCGGCCCACAGCCTGCCCCTCAACATGGCCGACACGCTGGGCAGCCTGGTGCCGGAGTCGGTGACGTAGTCTGTCGCCCCGGAGCGCTATCTGACTCTCTTGTCTCCTTGTCATCTGACACCAATGTTACGGAGCGCTATATGACTCTCTCGTCTCCTTGTCATCTGACACCAATGTTACGGAGCGCTATCTGACTCTCTTGTCTCCTTGTCATCTGACACCAATGTTACGGAGCGCTATCTGACTCTCTTGTCTCCTTGTCATCTGACACCAATATTAAACCTACTGTCCATAAAATGATGAACATACTCGACCATCCTAATGCTGTTTGTCTCCTTGTCATTGAACAACAATGTTAGATCTACTGTACAAATAATCTCTTCAGTCGTCCATAAAACACACGTCTGACTCTGTTCTTGTCTCCTTGTTATCTGACACCAATGTTAAACCTACTGTCCATAAAATGATGAACATACTCGACCATCCTAATGCTGTTTGTCTCCTTGTCATTGAACAACAATGTTAAATCTACTGTACAAATAATCTCTTCAGTCGTCCATAAAACACGTCTGACTCTGTTCTTGTCTCCTTGTCATCTGACACCAATGTTAATCCTACTGTCCATAAAATGATGAACATACTCGACCATCCTAATGCTGTTTGTCTCCTTGTCATTGAACAACAATGTTAGATCTACTGTACAAATAATCTCTTCAGTCGTCCATAAAACACACGTCTGACTCTGTTCTTGTCTCCTTGTTATCTGACACCAATGTTAAACCTACTGTCCATAAAATGATGAACATACTCGACCATCCTAATGCTGTTTGTCTCCTTGTCATTGAACAACAATGTTAAATCTACTGTACAAATAATCTCTTCAGTCGTCCATAAAACACACGTCTGACTCTGTTCCTCTCCTTGTCATCTGACACCAATGTTAAACCTAAAAGCGTCTCACCTGCGAGTGCCGCCTACAAGCTTCAACGCGACATCAGCGGTCGCTCTCGCGAACAACGCTCTCGCAGAATGCTGGATCTCTTCGTCCAGCCTCAACCCGGCCCACAGCCTGCCCCTCAACATGGCCGACACGCTGGGCAGCCTGGTGCCGGAGTCGGTGACGTAGTCTGTCGCCCCGGAGCGCTATCTGACTCTCTTGTCTCCTTGTCATCTGACACCAATGTTACGGAGCGCTATATGACTCTCTCGTCTCCTTGTCATCTGACACCAATGTTACGGAGCGCTATCTGACTCTCTTGTCTCCTTGTCATCTGACACCAATGTTACGGAGCGCTATCTGACTCTCTTGTCTCCTTGTCATCTGACACCAATATTAAACCTACTGTCCATAAAATGATGAACATACTCGACCATCCTAATGCTGTTTGTCTCCTTGTCATTGAACAACAATGTTAGATCTACTGTACAAATAATCTCTTCAGTCGTCCATAAAACACGTCTGACTCTGTTCTTGTCTCCTTGTCATCTGACACCAATGTTAATCCTACTGTCCATAAAATGATGAACATACTCGACCATCCTAATGCTGTTTGTCTCCTTGTCATTGAACAACAATGTTAAATCTACTGTACAAATAATCTCTTCAGTCGTCCATAAAACACACCCCTCAACATGGCCGACACGCTGGGCAGCCTGGTGCCGGAGTCGGTGACGTAGTCTGTCGCCCCGGAGCGCTATCTGACTCTCTTGTCTCCTTGTCATCTGACATTGTTAAACCTAAAAGCGTCTCACCTGCGAGTGCCGCCTACAAGCTTCAACGCGACATCAGCGGTCGCTCTCGCGAGCAACGCTCTCGCAGAATGCTGGATCTCTTCGTCCACCCTCAACCCGGCCCACAGCCTGCCCCTCAACATGGCCGACACGCTGGGCAGCCTGGTGCCGGAGTCGGTGACGTAGTCTGTCGCCCCGGAGCGCTATCTGACTCTCTTGTCTCCTTGTCATCTGACACCAATGTTACGGAGCGCTATCTGACTCTCTTGTCTCCTTGTCGTCTGACACCAATGTTACGGAGCGCTATCTGACTCTCTTGTCTCCTTGTCATCTGACACCAATGTTACGGAGCGCGATCTGACTCTCTTGTCTCCTTGTCATCTGACACCAATGTTACGGAGCGCTATCTGACTCTCTTGTCTCCTTGTCATCTGACACCAATGTTACGGAGCGCTATCTGACTCTCTTGTCTCCTTGTCATCTGACACCAATGTTACGGAGCGCTATCTGACTCTCTTGTCTCCTTGTCATCAGACACTAATGTTACGGAGCGCTATCTGACTCTCTTGTCTCCTTGTCATCAGACACCAATGTTACGGAGCGCTATCTGACTCTCTTGTCTCCTTGTCATCTGACACCAATGTTACGGAGCGCGATCTGACTCTCTTGTCTCCTTGTCATCTGACACCAATGTTACGGAGCACTATCTGACTCTCTTGTCTCCTTGTCATCTGACACCAATGTTACGGAGCGCTATCTGACTCTCTTGTCTCCTTGTCATCTGACACCAATGTTACGGAGCGCTATCTGACTCTCTTGTCTCCTTGTCATCTGACACCAATGTTAAACCTAAAAGCGTCTCACCTGCGAGTGCCACCGACAAGCTTCAACGCGACATCAGCGGTCGCTCTCGCGAACAACGCTCTCGCAGAATGCTGGATCTCTTCGTCCACCCTCAACCCGGCCCACAGCCTGCCCCTCAACATGGCCGACACGCTGGGCAGCCTGGTGCCGGAGTCGGTGACGTAGTCTGTCGCCCCGGAGCGCTATCTGACTCTCTTGTCTCCTTGTCATCTGACACCAATGTTACGGAGCGCTATCTGACTCTCTTGTCTCCTTGTCATCTGACACCAATGTTAAACCTACTGTCCATAAAATGATGAACATACTCGACCATCCTAATGCTGTTTGTCTCCTTGTCATTGAACAACAATGTTAGATCTACTGTACAAATAATCTCTTCAGTCGTCCATAAAACACACGTCTGACTCTGTTCTTGTCTCCTTGTCATCTGACATCAATGTTAAACCTACTGTCCATAAAATGATGAACATACTCGACCATCGTAATGCTGTTTGTCTCCTTGTCATTGAACAACAATGTTAAATCTACTGTACAAATAATCTCTTCAGTCGTCCATAAAACACACGTCTGACTCTGTTCTTGTCTCCTTGTCATCTGACACCAATGTTAAACCTACTGTCCATAAAATGATGAACATACTCGACCATCCTAATGCTGTTTGTCTCCTTGTCATTGAACAACAATGTTAGATCTACTGTACAAATAATCTCTTCAGTCGTCCATAAAACACACGTCTGACTCTGTTCTTGTCTCCTTGTCATCTGACACCAATGTTAAACCTACTGTCCATAAAATGATGAACATACTCGACCATCCTAACGCTGTTTGTCTCCTTGTCATTGAACAACAATGTTAAATCTACTGTACAAATAATCTCTTCAGTCGTCCATAAAACACACGTCTGACTCTGTTCCTCTCCTTGTCATCTGACACCAATGTTAAACCTAAAAGCGTCTCACCTGCGAGTGCCGCCTACAAGCTTCAACGCGACATCAGCGGTCGCTCTCGCGAACAACGCTCTCGCAGAATGCTGGATCTCTTCGTCCACCCTCAACCCGGCCCACAGCCTGCCCCTCAACATGGCCGACACGCTGGGCAGCCTGGTGCCGGAGTCGGTGACGTAGTCTGTCGCCCCGGAGCGCTATCTGACTCTCTTGTCTCCTTGTCATCTGACACCAATGTTAAACCTACTGTCCATAAAATGATGAACAAACTCGACCATCCTAATGCTGTTTGTCTCCTTGTCATTGAACAACAATGTTAAATCTACTGTACAAATAATCTCTTCAGTCGTCCATAAAACACACGTCTGACTCTGTTCCTCTCCTTGTCATCTGACACCAATGTTAAACCTAAAAGCGTCTCACCTGCGAGTGCCGCCTACAAGCTTCAACGCGACATCAGCGGTCGCTCTCGCGAACAACGCTCTCGCAGAATGCTGGATCTCTTCGTCCAGCCTCAACCCGGCCCACAGCCTGCCCCTCAACATGGCCGACACGCTGGGCAGCCTGGTGCCGGAGTCGGTGACGTAGTCTGTCGCCCCGGAGCGCTATCTGACTCTCTTGTCTCCTTGTCATCTGACACCAATGTTACGGAGCGCTATATGACTCTCTCGTCTCCTTGTCATCTGACACCAATGTTACGGAGCGCTATCTGACTCTCTTGTCTCCTTGTCATCTGACACCAATGTTACGGAGCGCTATCTGACTCTCTTGTCTCCTTGTTAACTGACACCAATGTTAAACCTAAAAGCGTCTCACCTGCGAGTGCCGCCGACAAGCTTCAACGCGACATCAGCGGTCGCTCTCGCGAACAACGCTCTCGCAGAATGCTGGATCTCTTCGTCCACCCTCAACCCGGCCCACAGCCTGCCCCTCAACATGGCCGACACGCTGGGCAGCCTGGTGCCGGAGTCGGTGACGTAGTCTGTCGCCCCGGAGCGCTATCTGACTCTCTTGTCTCCTTGTCATCTGACACCAATGTTAAACCTACTGTCCATAAAATGATGAACATACTCGACCATCCTAATGCTGTTTGTCTCCTTGTCATTGAACAACAATGTTAAATCTACTGTACAAATAATCTCTTCAGTCGTCCATAAAACACACGTCTGACTCTGTTCTTGTCTCCTTGTCATCTGACACCAATGTTAAACCTACTGTCCATAAAATGATGAACATACTCGACCATCCTAATGCTGTTTGTCTCCTTGTCATTGAACAACAATGTTAGATCTACTGTACAAATAATCTCTTCAGTCGTCCATAAAACACACGTCTGACTCTGTTCCTCTCCTTGTCATCTGACACCAATGTTAAACCTACTGTTCAAAAGCGTCTCACCTGCGAGTGCCACCGACAAGCTTCAACGCGACATCAGCGGTCGCTCTCGCGAACAACGCTCTCGCAGAATGCTGGATCTCTTCGTCCACCCTCAACCCGGCCCACAGCCTGCCCCTCAACATGGCCGACACGCTGGGCAGCCTGGTGCCGGAGTCGGTGACGTAGTCTGTCGCCCCGGAGCGCTATCTGACTCTCTTGTCTCCTTGTCATCTGACATTGTTAAACCTAAAAGCGTCTCACCTGCGAGTGCCACCGACAAGCTTCAACGCGACATCAGCGGTCGCTCTCGCGAACAACGCTCTCGCAGAATGCTGGATCTCTTCGTCCACCCTCAACCCGGCCCACAGCCTGCCCCTCAACATGGCCGACACGCTGGGCAGCCTGGTGCCGGAGTCGGTGACGTAGTCTGTCGCCCCGGAGCGCTATCTGACTCTCTTGTCTCCTTGTCATCTGACACCAATGTTACGGAGCGCTATCTGACTCTCTTGTCTCCTTGTCATCTGACACCAATATTACGGAGCGCTATCTGACTCTCTTGTCTCCTTGTCATCTGACACCAATGTTACGGAGCGCTATCTGACTCTCTTGTCTCCTTGTCATCTGACACCAATATTACGGAGCGCTATCTGACTCTCTTGTCTCCTTGTCATCTGACACCAATGTTACGGAGCGCTATCTGACTCTCTTGTCTCCTTGTCATCTGACACCAATGTTACGGAGCGCTATCTGACTCTCTTGTCTCCTTGTCATCTGACACCAATGTTACGGAGCGCTATCTGACTCTCTTGTCTCCTTGTCATCTGACATTGTTAAACCTAAAAGCGTCTCACCTGCGAGTGCCGCCTACAAGCTTCAACGCGACATCAGCGGTCGCTCTCGCGAACAACGCTCTCGCAGAATGCTGGATCTCTTCGTCCACCCTCAACCCGGCCCACAGCCTGCCCCTCAACATGGCCGACACGCTGGGCAGCCTGGTGCCGGAGTCGGTGACGTAGTCTGTCGCCCCGGAGCGCTATCTGACTCTCTTGTCTCCTTGTCATCTGACACCAATGTTACGGAGCGCTATCTGACTCTCTTGTCTCCTTGTCATCTGACACCAATGTTACGGAGCGCTATCTGACTCTCTTGTCTCCTTGTCATCTGACACCAATATTACGGAGCGCTATCTGACTCTCTTGTCTCCTTGTCATCTGACACCAATGTTACGGAGCGCTATCTGACTCTCTTGTCTCCTTGTCATCTGACACCAATATTACGGAGCGCTATCTGACTCTCTTGTCTCCTTGTCATCTGACACCAATGTTACGGAGCGCTATCTGACTCTCTTGTCTCCTTGTCATCTGACACCAATGTTACGGAGCGCTATCTGACTCTCTTGTCTCCTTGTCATCTGACACCAATGTTACGGAGCGCTATCTGACTCTCTTGTCTCCTTGTCATCTGACACCAATGTTACGGAGCGCTATCTGACCCTCTTGTCTCCTTGTCATCTGACACCAATGTTACGGAGCGCTATCTGACTCTCTTGTCTCCTTGTCATCTGACACCAATGTTACGGAGCGCTATCTGACTCTCTTGTCTCCTTGTCATCTGACACCAATGTTACGGAGCGCTATCTGACTCTCTTGTCTCCTTGTCATCTGACACCAATGTTACGGAGCGCTATCTGACTCTCTTGTCTCCTTGTCATCTGACAATGTTAAACCTAAAAGCGTCTCACCTGCGAGTGCCGCCTACAAGCTTCAACGCGACATCAGCGGTCGCTCTCGCGAACAACGCTCTCGCAGAATGCTGGATCTCTTCGTCCATCCTCAAGCCGGCCCACAGCCTGCCCCTCAACATGGCCGACACGCTGGGCAGCCTGGTGCCGGAGTCGGTGACGTAGTCTGTCGCCCCGGAGCGCTATCTGACTCTCTTGTCTCCTTGTCATCTGACACCAATGTTACGGAGCGCTATCTGACTCTCTTGTCTCCTTGTCATCTGACACCAATGTTACGGAGCGCTATCTGACTCTCTTGTCTCCTTGTCATCTGACACCAATGTTACGGAGCGCTATCTGACTCTCTTGTCTCCTTGTCATCTGACACCAATGTTACGGAGCGCTATCTGACTCTCTTGTCTCCTTGTCATCTGACACCAATGTTACGGAGCGCTATCTGACTCTCTTGTCTCCTTGTCATCTGACACCAATGTTAAACCTAAAAGCGTCTCACCTGCGAGTGCCGCCTACAAGCTTCAACGCGACATCAGCAGTCGCTCTCGCGAACAACGCTCTCGCAGAATGCTGGATCTCTTCGTCCACCCTCAACCCGGCCCACAGCCTGCCCCTCAACATGGCCGACACGCTGGGCAGCCTGGTGCCGGAGTCGGTGACGTAGTCCCTGGCGCCCCGGAGCGCTATCTGACTCTCTTGTCTCCTTGTCATCTGACATTGTTAAACCTAAAAGCGTCTCACCTGCGAGTGCCACCGACAAGCTTCAACGCGACATCAGCGGTCGCTCTCGCGAACAACGCTCTCGCAGAATGCTGGATCTCTTCGTCCACCCTCAACCCGGCCCACAGCCTGCCCCTCAACATGGCCGACACGCTGGGCAGCCTGGTGCCGGAGTCGGTGACGTAGTCTGTCGCCCCGGAGCGCTATCTGACTCTCTTGTCTCCTTGTCATCAGATACCAATGTTACTGAGCGCTATCTGACTCTCTTGTCTCCTTGTCATCTGACACCAATGTTACGGAGCGCTATCTGACTCTCTTGTCTCCTTGTCATCTGACACCAATGTTACGGAGCGCTATCTGACTCTCTTGTCTCCTTGTCACCTGACACCAATGTTAAACCTAAAAGCGTCTCACCTGCGAGTGCCACCGACAAGCTTCAACGCGACATCAGCGGTCGCTCTCGCGAACAACGCTCTCGCAGAATGCTGGATCTCTTCGTCCATCCTCAACCCAGCCCACAGCCTGCCCCTCAACATGGCCGACACGCTGGGCAGCCTGGTGCCGGAGTCGGTGACGTAGTCTGTCGCCCCGGAGCGCTATCTGACTCTCTTGTCTCCTTGTCATCTGACACCAATGTTACGGAGCGCTATCTGACTCTCTTGTCTCCTTGTCATCTGACACCAATGTTACGGAGCGCTATCTGACTCTCTTGTCTCCTTGTCATCTGACACCAATGTTACGGAGCGCTATCTGACTCTCTTGTCTCCTTGTCATCTGACACCAATGTTACGGAGCGCTATCTGACTCTCTTGTCTCCTTGTCATCTGACACCAATGTTACGGAGCGCTATCTGACTCTCTTGTCTCCTTGTCATCTGACACCAATGTTACGGAGCGCTATCTGACTCTCTTGTCTCCTTGTCATCTGACACCAATGTTACGGAGCGCTATCTGACTCTTTTGTCTCCTTGTCATCTGACACCAATGTTACGGAGCGCGATCTGACTCTCTTGTCTCCTTGTCATCTGACACCAATGTTGGACCACCACACTGGGCAGCCTGGTGCCGGAGTCGGTGACGTAGTCTGTCGCCCCGGAGCGCTATCTGACTCTCTTGTCTCCTTTTCATCTGACATTGTTAAACCTAAAAGCATTTCACCTGCGAGTGCCACCGACAAGCTTCAACGCGACATCAGCGGTCGCTCTCGCGAACAACGCTCTCGCAGAATGCTGGATCTCTTCGTCCACCCTCAACCCGGCCCACAGCCTGCCCCTCAACATGGCCGACACGCTGGGCAGCCTGGTGCCGGAGTCGGTGACGTAGTCTGTCGCCCCGGAGCGCTATCTGACTCTCTTGTCTCCTTGTTATCTGACACCAATGTTAAACCTACTGTCCATAAAATGATGAACATACTCGACCATCCTAATGCTGTTTGTCTCCTTGTCATTGAACAACAATGTTAGATCTACTGTACAAATAATCTCTTCAGTCGTCCATAAAACACACGTCTGACTCTGTTCCTCTCCTTGTCATCTGACACCAATATTAAACCTTGTTTAAAAGCGTCTCACCTGCGAGTGCCACCTACAAGCTTCAACGCGACATCAGCGGTCGCTCTCGCGAACAACGCTCTCGCAGAATGCTGGATCTCTTCGTCCACCCTCAACCCGGCCCACAGCCTGCCCCTCAACATGGCCGACACGCTGGGCAGCCTGGTGCCGGAGTCGGTGACGTAGTCTGTCGCCCCGGAGCGCTATCTGACTCTCTTGTCTCCTTGTCATCTGACACCAATGTTAAACCTACTGTCCATAAAATGATGAACATACTCGACCATCCTAATGCTGTTTGTCTCCTTGTCATTGAACAACAATGTTACATCTACTGTACAAATAATCTCTTCAGTCGTCCATAAAACACACGTCTGACTCTGTTCTTGTCTCCTTGTTATCTGACACCAATGTTAAACCTACTGTCCATAAAATGATGAACATACTCGACCATCCTAATGCTGTTTGTCTCCTTGTCATTGAACAACAATGTTAAATCTACTGTACAAATAATCTCTTCAGTCGTCCATAAAACACACGTCTGACTCTGTTCTTGTCTTCTTGTTATCTGACACCAATGTTAAACCTACTGTCCATAAAATGATGAACATACTCGACCATCCTAATGCTGTCTGTCTCCTTGTCATTGAACAACAATGTTAGATCTACTGTACAAATAATCTCATCAGTCGTCTATAAAACACACGTCTGACTCTGTTTCTCTCCTTGTCATCTGACACCAATGTTAAACCTAAAAGCGTCTCACCTGCGAGTGCCACCGACAAGCTTCAACGCGACATCAGCGGTCGCTCTCGCGAACAACGCTCTCGCAGAATGCTGGATCTCTTTGTCCACCCTCAACCCGGCCCACAGCCTGCCCCTCAACATGGCCGACACGCTGGGCAGCCTGGTGCCGGAGTCGGTGACGTAGTCTGTCGCCCCGGAGCGCTATCTGACTCTCTTGTCTCCTTGTCATCTGACACCAATGTTACGGAGCGCTATCTGACTCTCTTGTCTCCTTGTCATCTGACACCAATGTTACGGAGCGCTATCTGACTGTCTTGTCTCCTTGTCATCTGACATTGTTAAACCTAAAAGCGTCTCACCTGCGAGTGCCACCGACAAGCTTCAACGCGACATCAGCGGTCGCTCTCGCGAACAACGCTCTCGCAGAATGCTGGATCTCTTCGTCCACCCTCAACCCGGCCCACAGCCTGCCCCTCAACATGGCCGACACGCTGGGCAGCCTGGTGCCGGAGTCGGTGACGTAGTCTGTCGCCCCGGAGCGCTATCTGACTCTCTTGTCTCCTTGTCATCTGACACCAATGTTGGACCACCACACTGGGCAGCCTGGTGCCGGAGTCGGTGACGTAGTCTGTCGCCCCGGAGCGCTATCTGACTCTCTTGTCTCCTTGTCATCTGACACCAATGTTACGGAGCGCTATCTGACTCTCTTGTCTCCTTGTCATCTGACACCAATGTTGGACCACCACACTGGGCAGCCTGGTGCCGGAGTCGGTGACGTAGTCTGTCGCCCCGGAGCGCTATCTGACTCTCTTGTCTCCTTGTCATCTGACACCAATGTTGGACCACCACACTGGGCAGCCTGGTGCCGGAGTCGGTGACGTAGTCTGTCGCCCCGGAGCGCTATCTGACTCTCTTGTCTCCTTGTTAACTAACACCAATGTTAAACCTAAAAGCGTCTCACCTGCGAGTGCCACCGACAAGCTTCAACGCGACATCAGCGGTCGCTCTCGCGAACAACGCTCTCGCAGAATGCTGGATCTCTTCGTCCATCCTCAAGCCGGCCCACAGCCTGCCCCTCAACATGGCCGACACGCTGGGCAGCCTGGTGCCGGAGTCGGTGACGTAGTCTGTCGCCCCGGAGCGCTATCTGACTCTCTTGTCTCCTTGTCATCTGATACCAATGTTAAACCTATTGTCCATAAAATGATGAACATACTCGACCATCCTAATGCTGTTTGTCTCCTTGTCATTGAACAACAATGTTAGATCTACTGTACAAATAATCTCTTCAGTCGTCCATAAAACACACGTCTGACTCTGTTCTTGTCTCCTTGTCATCTGACATCAATGTTAAACCTACTGTCCATAAAATGATGAACATACTCGACCATCCTAATGCTGTTTGTCTCCTTGTCATTGAACAACAATGTTAAATCTACTGTACAAATAATCTCTTCAGTCGTCCATAAAATACACGTCTGACTCTGTTCTTGTCTCCTTGTCATCTGACACCAATGTTAAACCTAAAAGCGTCTCACCTGCGAGTGCCACCGACAAGCTTCAACGCGACATCAGCGGTCGCTCTCGCGAACAACGCTCTCGCAGAATGCTGGATCTCTTCGTCCACCCTCAACCCGGCCCACAGCCTGCCCCTCAACATGGCCGACACGCTGGGCAGCCTGGTGCCGGAGTCGGTGACGTAGTCTGTCGCCCCGGAGCGCTATCTGACTCTCTTGTCTCCTTGTCATCTGACACCAATGTTAAACCTACTGTCCATAAAATGATGAACATACTCGACCATCCTAATGCTGTTTGTCTCCTTGTCATTGAACAACAATGTTAAATCTACTGTACAAATAATCTCTTCAGTCGTCCATAAAACACACGTCTGACTCTGTTCTTGTCTCCTTGTCATCTGACACCAATGTTAAACCTACTGTCCATAAAATGATGAACATACTCGACCATCCTAATGCTGTTTGTCTCCTTGTCATTGAACAACAATGTTAGATCTAATGTACAAATAATCTCTTCTGTCGTCCATAAAACACACGTCTGACTCTGTTCTTGTCTCCTTGTCATCTGACACCAATGTTAAACCTACTGTCCATAAAATGATGAACATACTCGACCATCCTAATGCTGTTTGTCTCCTTGTCATTGAACAACAATGTTAGATCTACTGTACAAATAATCTCTTCAGTCGTCCATAAAACACACGTCTGACTCTGTTCTTGTCTCCTTGTCATCTGACACCAATGTTAAACCTACTGTCCATAAAATGATGAACATACTCGACCATCCTAATGCTGTTTGTCTCCTTATCATTGAACAACAATGTTAGATCTACTGTACAAATAATCTCTTCAGTCGTCCATAAAACACACGTCTGACTTTGTTCGTCTCCTTGTCATCTGACACCAATGTTAAACCGAAAAGCGTCTCACCTGCGAGTGCCACCGACAAGCTTCAACGCGACATCAGCGGTCGCTCTCGCGAACAACGCTCTCGCAGAATGCTGGATCTCTTCGTCCATCCTCAACCCGGTCCACAGCCTGCCCCTCAACATGGCCGACACGCTGGGCAGCCTGGTGCCGGAGTCGGTGACGTAGTCTGTCGCCCCGGAGCGCTATCTGACTCTTGTCTCCTTGTCATCTGACACCAATGTTAAACCTACTGTCCATAAAATGATGAACATACTCGACCATCCTAATGCTGTTTGTCTCCTTGTCATTGAACAACAATGTTAAATCTACTGTACAAATAATCTCTTCAGTCGTCCATAAAACACACGTCTGACTCTGTTCCTCTCCTTGTCATCTAACACCAATATTAAACCTTGTTTAAAAGCGTCTCACCTGCGAGTGCCGCCTACAAGCTTCAACGCGACATCAGCGGTCGCTCTCGCGAACAACGCTCTCGCAGAATGCTGGATCTCTTCGTCCACCCTCAACCCGGCCCACAGCCTGCCCCTCAACATGGCCGACACGCTGGGCAGCCTGGTGCCGGAGTCGGTGACGTAGTCCCTGGCGCCCCGGAGAGCTGGGGGGATAGTAACGGGGGCGGTGTCCGGGGCTGATGGCCGGAGAACGTTCTGGTCGTGGCGGAGTTTGCCGCCGGCGGCCATTTCTTCGCGGGCAGCGGCTACGCGGACTACGTCGGGGCGCATTTGCTGCCAGAGGGCCTGGTACAATAGGACATATTGTAACATTAATAGACTTAAATAGAAAAACCCCCATAAACATCTCCAAATTTAGCAGTCCCTTTCGCTCTTATAGACATGTTGATAAAACCAAAAGGGACAAATAATACTTCGCAGATTGCTAAGTTAGGAGACGTTTTTAAATAAAGGGGTGAAGGTATTCATTATAATTAGAATTACAGGGTGCTCGCGAGGAAACCGAAAAATTTTAACTATGCGTTGTAGACATCAAAATAAACAAAAAATATTATTAGACCTAATGTCAAATTCCACAAAAAAAAAATTCTATTTTTTTTAGACTTTTTGAATACTTTAACATTTCCAATACTTTTTATCATAACAACAATTTGTTAAAATTATTCTTTTAAATTATTTTTTTAGGGACGGGTGTTTTCGTAAAGTCTGTATTGTGGTATCATTGTAATCAAAAAGAAGTTTTATGACGAGTTACGTCGAAAAACTTTTTTCGAAAAAAGGTTAATTATCTCTGGAACCAAGCAGAATTCAGGAAATTTTATATAACATTAAATACTCTAAATATGCTCAGGAATTCAGCATTAAAATCTTTCAGTTTCCTCGCCAGCACCCTGTATAATTATTCCGATATGTATGTATATCTACACAACAAATTTACATTAAGGTTTAGTTTTAGCTAGGAAAATATAAAACAGTTTTTCTTCCTAGTCTCAAGTTCCATATGATGATGAAGCTGCTAAGAGTAATATCAGTATTTTTCATATGTTTCACAAAAAAAGCAGCCAAAATAGGCAGACTTAAAAAAATCTAGAATTTATTCTAATTCTAAATCAATCTCAATATTTACCTCTTTGTCAAAGAGAGCCAGGTTCCCTTCAAAGTCAAAGTCATTGTCGACAGCTTCCAGAGCTGCGGAACCGAAGCAGGCTTCGTTGCGGCGACGCGCCTTGTCACCACCCGGCACCCGAGTTTTCGGTGTTGAGCCCGAAGCACCATAGCTTCCTGCAAACAAGATTCATATGTAAAGGTTAATAGCCAGATGATGCCAGAGGAATGATTTATTTTAACTTTATTGCATAATTTAATGAGTAAAAGTACATATTGTGGAATTATTGCCTTGAGGCATTCTCTAGCATTTAACCATGATATCCTTGTACATATTTACTTTTGCCATGGGCTGATACACTGACAGAACTGGGCTACCTCCCAAGGGAGCTCTATACATGATATTCAATTGTTTCTGCCTATTTCTTAGTTGCAATCTCTGTGTCTGTAAAAGTTGCCTAATATATTTTATCCATGGTGACCATAGTATCCCAGTAATCATGATAGTGGTATGTGTAGAAGGTTCCTTCCAATTTATTTTTGTCTCATGTCAGAAAATACACTATAACAACAAGAAATACTTAATCCATTTATAAAATAGCCTCTGTTTTGTGAATGGATCAAAATTTCTATAAGTTATAATAATTTAAGTAGCATAATTTTGCATAAAACCAGCATGACTCAGGCGACTATAACCATGGCAATAACAGACAGCAAAATGTAGATTTACCCATGTAAAGGAATAGTAACAAAATAGGATTAAACAGGCATTTAGCTCTGTACAAACTTTTGTCTGTCAGTTTGATTACAACTTATACACTTCAGTTGTAAGACTCATCACCTTTGGGCGACAGAATGAATGTTTTAGTTGATTTAGGAAAGTTTCAAGGTCACATACAAGTTTTGACATATGAAGGTATACAAACAGACCTATAGCTCCATAAAATATAATTACTACATGTTCGGTACAGTTGAGTGCATTAATATATAGACACATTTGTAAGGGATCAGTATAGAGAAGTGTATATATATTAATGCCCTTGACTATACATTTCGGGTACAGGATAGGATTTTAAGGTTTAAATGTTACAGTTACTACACAATCAGCAAAATGCATACATACCAGTGTGAGTATTGTTCCGATTAGACCTAGCCTGTATATCTATAGGCTTGCTCTTCACAGGCTTGTTCTTATTAACCGGTGGCGGTGGAGCCGGTGCCTGCTCCTGTAAGCTCTCTCCGACCGTAGCCCGCGGAGCTCGCTTCTTGCTCACCACAGGGACTGTGCTGTGTGCTGTCCCACCAGAGGTCTTTCCGGAGATAATCTCTAGGGATTTGATGTCTGATGCCCTGAAATTAGTCAAACATAACAATTAAATAAAAATACGTAACATTATCGTCGGCTGACAAGCAAACCTCACTATAAAAACTGTCAATAATCTTAGCAACCTCTTATGTCAGTATTAAGTCAGAACTGCGATAGCTTTATTTCAAGTAGGTATTTGTTACTTAGTGAGTTTTGCATGTCACCCGACGTTATACATTATTGTAATAGGCCTATCTGTAACCGGCTTTCAAATAGGCTTATTCAATTAGATCTAGGTGTCTCTCCATTTCATAATAATAACAAACTCTTAAGGCATTTATTACCTGTATTTTCTATATTAAAATAAAGCAAAAGTCTTCTTAAAAACAAGGATCTTGAGAGACAATCTGTTTCATAACATTTTATGATACTTAACCCTAAAAATCCAGTGATGTAACAATACTAACTAGTAATGAACTTACAAACATAATCAGTGAATTATTATATTACGTTTACCAAAGTCAAAAGGTAACCCAAAAGCTGGAGTGGTCTAAAGTAAGCGATATTTATTAATAAAATTGATGTTTATTACAGTTACTTTAAAAAATGCAATTATTACTGCAATGTTTAGCTTTACATACTATAAAGGTACTAGTGCAAGAGAATAATAACTTACTTTAGCGTAACCTGAGCCTTAGGATACGGGAATCCGTTCCGAAATGGTTTAGTGAGTGTGATGGAGGCACCATCAGCCGCGAGTATCGTGCCCTGATAGCAGCCCAGCGGGGATCCGCAACGTACGGACACGCTGTAGCCTTCCCACTGTGCCATATTATGCCCAGTTCACTAAACTACACAAGACACTATCATAACACAAACCGTTAATTACAAACAATATTGTAAATCAAGCGTGAAGAACGAACGTATCGCATCGCGCAGTAAATTAAACATGCAAGCAACTTTCAAGTCGACAAAGTGACAAGTGGCTATGCGTGACACAGGGGAACGTTACAAAACGCAAAAACATGATAATCTTGAATTGCCCATAATTACGTAAAGTAATCAAAGGAAGATAAGATAAGAAGATCACTTATATGAAATTAGTTATATCAAAAAAACACATATCATTTATTTATTTAATGAAATACGATACGTTTTCATTAATGAATGTGAATAAAATAATACAGCATTAGAATCTTTTACATATTCGCAGGTTTTATTTGTTTTGGGACATACCTCAGATAGAAAAAGTCAGTGAAAAAAAACTCATAAACTCGTCGTTTTATTATGTAACTGAAACGGCTTGAAATAATAAATTCCATAATGACAGCTGTCACTAGCGTCTAGTGTCTTTTATTTCTTTCGAATCAAATTTTGTTTTTGTCCGTCAGTCTGTGGTTGCAGTGCAAACCTATTGGTGCATAGGTGTGTGATTTATGCGGAAAAAATTAATCCATGAAAAAGCTCCGTTACTTCCTATAATAACTGAAGCTTAAAATTACTTGAAACGTATTCGCCGGGCGCTTTTGTATTACGCGAACTGCAATATAGTTGAGGTAAATATTTAAAGATGATTTAAACTGCAGTATTTTCTAATTAGAATAGTTATCGTCAGGTATAAATGCCTGCATCGCTTGATATATTATTTTACTACTGACTCTCAGTTTATACACATGCGTCAATGTAATTATTAAATTCATATAATATTATTTGTTTAGATGTTCAGTAGGTTAGGTATTGCGAAAATACCTATTCGTTTTATACAGATGTTTATTATTCACGGTCGACAACAATTTCTAGGTGGTTATTGAAAATAATTACTAGCAGTTCAACTGATGGTATTGCATACAATTCATTCGAATCTTTGATAAAAAAGGAAATAAATCTCAATCATAAAAGGATTTGGAACTCATTAATAATTGTAACTATCATTGTTAATTTGCAGTTTCCAGTAATAGCTTAAATTGTTTTCATGTGTTTGGGCTTCTCTTGCTTATCTTCGGACATACATCGAAGAAAATAAAATAAAATTAGTGTTGTAGCACTGACATTGTTGACTCAAATGTACATACAATTTAATTGAACACTTTTGAACATGATATAAGTTGATATTATTTAGGGATATATATTTCATTTAATATTTCGTTGTAGAGATTGCCAAATCCGTTATGTGCACAATTTCAGGAACCGAAAAATCTTCATCAGTCTTCTTTTGTTAAATGTTTAATTTACACAATGTCATGTGGATATTGGCAATCTCAACACGGTGTTTCTATGCGATTTTGTTACGCGTTTTTTTTTGTTCATTACCATCACCACTTTATTTACCGTTTTATAAAAGCAAATGAGACTATTATGCTAGAATAGCAGACAAACATGCGTCTGCTACAAGATAATCGAAAATGACTCCACTATTTATACACAGTTCGTCAATAATTTGGGAATGGTAATGACTTGATTGTTGCGACTGAATAATGGCATAGAACTACCCAACAACGATTTTGAGCATATTAGAATGTATCCCAACAAAACCTAGTGTCCTTTGTTAGTAGTTGTGTTAAGATGAATAGCACTGGAGACTTACCCTCTTATTCGTAAATGTTTCTTAACTTAGCAAACCACTAAGTATTGTTTGTCACATTCAGTCCTATTGACATTGATTAGTGGCCCTAGTTTTGAAGATTTCGAAATATTATCATTTTCACCAACTCTTGGTAGGTTTTGAGTTGGTAATAGGTCACTAACTAGTACAATAAAGAATATGACTACATATTAGGTAGGTAAGTAAGTAAATATTCTTTATTGTGCACCACATACTTAATTAAAATACAAATACAGAAAAACATGTATTGATAGGCAACAACAGGCGGTCTTATCACTTGCAAGCAATCTCTTCCAGACAACCTCAGGGTAGCAGGAAATGAAAAGGTATTGCTAAATGTTACAATGTGAATCTAATGAATACACAAAAACAAAATTATGCTAATTCAAGTTTCACAATCTTTAAATAAAATATATCTGTCCGTTAAATGTTAGTTGGGTCAGATTTGTATGTTTTACAAAGGACTTAAAAAAATTATCTGCAGGGACCGAACAAAAACCTATTTTACAAAAACCTCGAAATAGCCCAATATTTTAAAATGATTTATACTCTTTGTGTCCTGTTCAATATTTTATATAATTTACAATATCATATTTTTAAAATACTCCATTAACTTGTATACCGAAGAAAGGAAAAGAACGAAAAAAACCCGTTATTTTTGTATGGAGAAAATAACGGTTCTGATCCCTGGTTATCTGGTCTTTTCTTTCATATGCCTGGGAAAAGTAGAGTGATGATTTTATCTGATAGATATATTTATCCGGGATCATGAAACAGGCAGCTAGGCTTGTTACTTTCATGACAAAAACATTATAATAAAATTATTGAATAGGTACTACTTGCATTTTCAACCCACCACTGACTACATTTTTTCATGGGTAATATATTTTCTTAATTTTCTTTACTTCCTCTTGACTAGAGATTCTAGAATCCACGGAGTCACCATTATTTTGAAATATTTTTCTCAACTGAAAGTGTAAAAATAAAACATGACATTAACCATGAATTGTAACTATACGCTACCCTAGATAGAACCATGTCAAAATTACAAGACGTTAGAGATTTCTTACAATCTTCAGTTTGACATAGTTATAGAATGGCTTAGGTCCCAATTGTTTCTCATGTGTGTTGAGTGCGTACTATGTGGTCTGCCTTGTGATCTAGATCTTATATGATCTTCGTATAATCGCGGGATGTCGCCAATGTACCTGAGTATCGCAATTCCGCATTGCTGATTTATGTACATGTTTTTTCTAAAAATATGTTCAGATCACATCATGTCTATCTCAGTCCACTGGTGGGCATAGACTTCTCATATTACCTATAGGCATAGACACATTATAAGCTTTAAAAAGACGGTCAGTGACACTAATTCCGTAGTCGACTCTTACGACATCGACGGGAAGAGTTAGGGTGCTGACAAATACTCGTAAATATGATAATGATTAATATTCTTGTAATTTCCGCAACCTCCATAGTGAGACTACGTATTTGTGCTTCACCCGTAGATGCATATGGTATTACTTATTTTATTTCTGAAATGACTTATAAACAGTTTGACAGTTTCAATTGATTATTATTTCAACATGTGTAATTTTGATCGTATCATTTTTGATACTCTTACCTATTAAACTCGTGTAATAAAATTAATAAATAAATATCTTGAGACGTCTTACACAAATCGACTTAATCCTAGGGTCTTAAGTCTTCTGATGTGGGCACCATGGGAAGATAATTGAAATAAAATAAAATAAAAATTGAACCCGGAACCTCTAGCTTCGTAGGCAGGGTCACTTCTAACTAGACTACAGAATCTGACTATTATATATAGGTATATGAATATGATCTGACCGCCGAAATACAAATTGACTTTCTGTGACTTTAAATTATTTTCGCAACAGATGGAGAAAGTAAAAGAAAACATCCTTATCCGTGAACCCCTACCCCTTCGATGGCTGGTTCTGGGCACTCTGAGCTGCGTCCTCATCTCACTGGGCCTCCTGGTAGCTGGGGACCTTCTACCGGAACCTTTGACGAGGAACGCGGCCCCGACCAGGTTTATAGCTGAGAATGCGCATAGACATCTGGTCAATCTTACTTCTATTGGTCCTAGGGTGAGTACGAATCGGAGGATTTGACTTTAGGTAGTATGCTAGCCATAGCAAAAACTATTACACATTTACCCCCTTAATCGTCTTAGCAAGCGGCTAAGTATTGTTTAAGTTATGTTCAAATTTCCACCGCCCAACGCTAAATGCCTACGCTTAATATCTCGTAGAAATGCGCTCTCTTTCTATCGCGTAACTCGTACATTTTCTGAAAGAATGAGGTTGCTTCTTTTTAAAGAAAACATTTTAATCCGCGAACCTTTCACCCTCTGATGGCTGGTCCTGGGACGCAGACCCGACCCGGTTTATAGCTGAGAACGCGCATAGACATCTGGTCAATCTTACTTCTATTGGTCCTAGGGTGAGTACGAATCGGAGGATTTAAGGATAACGCTGCCTCACATCTAAAAACGAGTGATTGGCATTGGGTTGTCGGGCGAATGGCAAAATGGTAAATAGGTACCCATAATCGTCACGCTGGCCAAGCTTGGCGATCGCAGTTTGAGTAATGACGGTGCTGCCCATCATTAATCTTCTATAAACGAATCAGTGACACTTCAATCCCTTAGTGGACTCTTACGACACCCACGGGAAGAGTTGGAGTGGTGACAAATGTATTCTAACCGTCATTACCACGCGGCACAAGCAAGTGCCCTAATACAGAAATAAAAACACCGTATTATTTCATGACAATGTCACATCAAAACAGTAATAATGTGCAAGGACTACGTAAACCACAATTCGTTATGTTACAATCGAACCACCTTCATAAATAGTTATTTACAAAGACACTGTCCATAATACAAGTAACTTAATAACGATTTACTGAAAATGCTCACGCAATCCCCTCCTCGGTCTCGAGTTACGATACTATCGAAATTATTATAGAAAAAATACAGTTGGCGAATGAGTTTGTACTGAAAATGAAGGCATGTGACGTGTATAGACCTGCCTTGCTGCCAGACGCCTCTTAACACCGCACAGACTCTAAAACCGGATATATACTTTTTTTACAAAAGCAAACCCTCTTATTCATAAACGTCTGCTAACTGAGCAAGCCACTAAGTATTATTTGTCCCTTTCGGTCTTATCAACATGCCCATAAGAGCGAAAGGGACAAACAATACTTAGCGGCTTGCTAAGTTAAGAGGCGTAAATGAATAAGGCGGTTAGTTTTTTTAAGGCTTTTAAAGGGTAATTTTATAGTTAGCTGTATATATTACTTTAAAGTGTGTGTTGTCGCAGGTGGCGGGGAGCTACGAAAACGAAGTGCTAGCTGTGGGAGCGTTAGTTGCCGCGTTACGGGAGATAGCGGCTGGCGCCTCCCGGCACCATACACTTGAGATAGATGTCCATACAGCCAGCGGGGCATTCTCGCTGTCTTTCCTGGATGGTAAGTGGCTATATCATTTACAATTCCATTAGGAGTGCTGGAACGGTAGGTTATATTTAGTTAGTCGCCTAAAACTTCTGCATATAAATTGTATGGAAATATCATTGTTTTTGGCCCACACCATACACTTGAGATATATGTCCATACAGCTAGCCGGCCTTCTCGCTGTAACCTCGACGGTTGTTAATGGTTCTTAATATCCCATAGTCTGTGAGAGTGCTTTTGCTTTATGGGAGATCTCGTCCGGCTCCCCTGCACCATACACTTGAGAAATGTGCATATAGCTATCCACGTTTTTAGCTAGCTTTTCGTGGCGGTTTTCATCTTACATTATTGGAGGGACTCTTATGGACAATTTTAGATCTTTTGTGTGATGGTAGGGCCACCTACTTAGTAACATTAGACGGTAAACACTTGATTTAGATGCCAAGAAACTGCAACTTTTGATGTGTTGCATGCATTGAGATCTTTATAAAAACAACAACAGGCTCACTAACAAACAGTATTGTCTTAATATAAATCTATTTGTTATCTATGTCCTTGACTAGTAAACAAGCCTTGAACTTGCCGTGGGACTAGGTCGTTTGTAAGATTATTCCACTATATTTATTTAAGACTAACATTGTTTTACCCAAATATTGTCTAGACTAGAAGATATAGCTCTTTAGCGATAAGGCCGCCTTTTGTTTACCTTGTTTCAACATATACTTTATAAAAGCTTGGTGAAATTGAGCATTGATAAAATACGACCACAATGGACAAGGCATTTCTGAAGTGTCTAAGACTAAAAGAGTGTAAAGTGCCAACAAAATACTTGCAGCACATACGGCAAAAGTCGTTCCAGCGTGCTTTCAGACTAATTTGGCAGTTTTTTAGCCGAAATATGAATGGCCATCCAGTCCTCCAGGTTTAGGCGTATTAGATTATTTTGTATAGTCATACATGCTTTAAAGACTACATTTTAATGAAATGCTGAATTTGGATAATTTAAAAAAGGTTATCGAGGGTATTTGGGATGTGAAGTGAAGAAAATGGCGCGTGCCGCGTGTGATCTGTTTAAGAAGCGATTGAGGCTGGTAAAAAAGTCAAAGCAGCAGGCTTAGCACATGATTGGTGCGACAGTATGTCGCCACGAGATAGATCTCCCATCCTTCACTGGCTAATTGGCTATATTAACAAAAGAGAGACGGAAAGACTATCTCGCGGTGAGATATTGTCGCGCCAATCATGTGCTAAGCATACTGGAGTTATGCAAAAACTTTTTTTGTGAATTTACCCCCTTAGGGCGTTTGTGCACTACACTGACTTTTACAGTCCGGTAGTCCGGTTTTTTACGGTCCGATATGCCACGCCATTAAATGTATATAGTAGCTTGTGCATTATACGTAATTTTACCGTCCGACATTTTACTTTTCCCCATTCCGGACAGTATTTTTCCGATCCGAGATGACAGCTATGAAAAACGTGTTAATGCTTGTGCACTGCGTCCGGAATTGTACTGACTTTTACCGTCCCCGATAGTCCGATTTTACAAGCCAATCATCCGTTTTTTTCATGCTACTATGCCGCACCTCCGAGTAAAAAGACGGACTAGTGCACAAGCCAATCATGCGTTTTTTTCATGCCATATCGGACCATAAAAACTTGGTCTGCCGGACAGTAAAATTAATTGTGGTGCACAATCGCCCTTTTTCATTAACGTCTCATAATTTAGCAAGCCGCTAAGTATTGTTTGTTCCGTTCAATCCTTTTAATATGTCTATAAGACCGAAAGGGACAAACATTACTTAGAGGCCGGTAAAGTTAGGAGACGTTTATGAATAAGAGGGATAGTAAATCAGTGTGCCATTTATAAAATTAATAGTTGTAATTATTTGTCTTGACCATATTTCGTTGGTTGACAACCAAAACTCTCTAAGTAACAAATACCTACTTGAAATAGAGATCGTATCTAAGTTTTGATTCAATACAAGAGGTTGCGAAGAGTAGTGACAGTTTTTATAGTGAGTTTTGGTTGTCAGCCTGCGACCATATTATATAACATGGATGTCTAACGCCAGCTCAAAAATGCCCCCAAAAACAATTGTTCAATTGTGCCAAGATGGGCAGGACAAAGCGCTTTTCTTAACACCGCGCATATTCCGGCGCAACATCTTTGACAAATGTTTATAGAATGTAGCCAATCAAAACTTTGATGGACCAATCACAACTTAACAATGGCGGTTTA
The DNA here is from genome assembly GCA_025490895.1 of Thaumatotibia leucotreta. NCBI lineage: Eukaryota > Metazoa > Arthropoda > Insecta > Lepidoptera > Tortricidae > Thaumatotibia > Thaumatotibia leucotreta. Next base: position 443 of record JALPQI010012997.1, on the reverse strand, counting down.
ATTTTTTATAGGTTGATTTTGAAATTCACTGCCGTGATGCCTGTGATACATTGAAGAGGGGGTGACACTTGTCAACTAAAATTCATGACCGTTTTTGAAAGGCAATTTAGCCGACGATTTGTACTGTATTAAAAATTATTGGACACGGGATTATTTGTCTTCATCATCAGCCTTTGATAGTCCACTACTGGACGTAGGCCTCTCCTATTAACTATGCGTATAAATGCATTAGGAGGTAAATACCCATAATCACCACGCTGGGCAAGCGGATGGGCGATCGCAGCAATGTGTCCACTATGACGATGCTGCTGCCCATCATCAATCTTTTATCAAATAATAGTCAGTGACACTTCAATCCCTTAGTCGACTCTTACGGCTAATAAAGAGTTATTGTATTGTTGTACAGGCATGAACAACGTATACAGAGACGTACAGAGCGTGGT
>JALPQI010012996.1:0-41279 GCA_025490895.1 Thaumatotibia leucotreta | reverse complement strand
GTTTGCATCACGGTCGGTAAGCGGAATACTAACTCGAGTCCTTAAAAGCCCTCCGACTACGGCGTCGGGCTTCTAACACTCTCGTTAGTAATTTCGTACTTACCTCCCTTGATGCACAATGTACTAATAAATAAGTAATAGTATCGATATCGTGTGGGTTCGATTCCAACCTCAGACATTAGTGAACTTGATTTTTTTTGTTTGGTATGCGTCGCGTAATATTTACATTAATTCTTTACCTAAGATCTCACATGACATCTGTGTTGTAGAGTAACTGTATGACCGCCAAAATTCAAATAAGGGGCATTAACCTAGGTTAAACTCATTTATAATTTAATATTCTAAAATATATATATATTTAAGAGTGCGATCATGCAGGTCACGTGTAGGTATGAAAATATAGATCAAGATTTCCATTTGGGTTAGCGTCTTTCCTGTGGACATTCAGTTGGCGACGTGCATGTGATTCCTCTGGAGTTGCAGGTGTCCATCGCCTACGGTTATTGCTTACCATTAGGTGGTCCATATACTTGTTTGCCACGAACATAGTAAGAAAAATGGAAAATAAGACTACGAGAAAAAAAGAAAGACGATTTTTGATTTGACTAACCTGCATACATTAAATTGACTCATGTCATACTTATTGTTGAGGAGTGTCTTTTTAAAACGATTTATTTCCATTTAAAAATAGTGAGACATAATAACTACAAATGCACTACGCGCAACGTGATCCGGAGAGCCTCCGTTCTAGGTCTCCGTTCATAATGGAGACCTAGGCATTATACAATTTATTTCATATTTCCACTCTCTCAACAAGGATCATTGTTTCTATGTTTTTGTAAGAGAAATAATCTAGTGGAAATAAGCCTATTTGAAAAGACACTCCTGAGATGTACCATTAGGTATTTAAATAAACATAAACAAAACCTTGTTCAATGACAGATCCAGGAGGTTTTTGTATTTAGTGAATTAAACAACAGTAAGTACATATATACTTATAACTTCCCAAACATGTAGGTATTTTTTGTACTTACGTTTATTCAAATAGGTAGGTACTTAAAAGTACACTTTTTTATAAGTTTCTACATGTTCATAAAAATAATTCTAAACCACATGCTTATTTTGATTGTCTGTGGTCCTTGTCAATACGCTTATACATGACTTCAAATATTTGCTTAATACTTTAATAAAAAGTGAAATAAAATAACTTATGAAAAATATTTAAATATTTATAACACGGGTTACTCACGTAATTTAAGTCGATAATTGCTCGACATGTTTCGATCCATTTAGAGGATCCTCATCATGGAGTATCCGCGACCAAAGCCCGACGTATACTGCGGGCTTGCGCTCTGCGGCCGCGGGCAGCGCTGGCGGGGGCGGCGAAGGAGGAAAACTACCCTCATTGTCACTTTTGTCGAAAAGCGGGTTGCACACAACACTCACTACGTCACTAGGTAATAAGGGCACGTCTACACTGTCTACCGATGCAATACCTAAAACCGTTTTCCAACCAGGTGGCACTGACCAACCACAATCACGATTAAAATTCGGATGGCGACTTATTTCGATGGCTTCCCGTATTTTCCGTGGCACGATGAACTTTTCTCTTGCAAGTACGGTGGCCTTATCGAACCTAATGTAGTGCGTCGAATCCGAATCCAATACGTGTTCCGTCACCGCAGAGCCCTGGCTGTCACGATTTCTCAGACATCGTATATGCTCAGATAGTCTCGTGGATATGTTCCGGCCGGTTTCCCCAATGTAGTTCATCCCGCAGGAGCAGGGAATCATGTACACTCCCGGGACGTTTAAAGGCTCCCTATCTTTTGGCGAACGTGTCCACTGTCTTAGTTGCGCATGAGGGCGGAATATCGTCTTGATGCTATATCTTCGGCGTAACAAGTGTCCGATCTTATCCGTCACCCCTTTAATGTAAGGTAAAAATAAGGGCGCCCTTTCCACTTCGGTCGTCCGGATTCGTGTAGATGCACCCGCAACCCGATTGCTCTGCCTCCAGTTGTAGCCATTATCATGCAGTACATGCCTGACATGGTGCAGCTCTCGGTCTATGTACTGGGGATCACATAAACTCAAGGCACGGCTAATCAAAGTTCGCGTCACAGAAGAAAGATGAAATGGGTGATGGTGTAAATCAGCCCTTAGATAACGGTCCGTGTGCGTTGGCTTCCGATACACCGTAGTGCATAAACGTCCAATGGGATTTCGTATAACAAGGACATCCAGAAATGGCAATGTTCCATCCCGCTCCTCCTCCACCGTGAACTTGACTTTAGGATGTAAGGCATTGATGTATTCTGTAAATTCACGCAATCTATTCTGTGACACAATAGCAAACACATCATCTACATACCGCCACCAATATCTAGGAGCTGCCGGCGTGCTACTTAATGCTCTCTCTTCTAGCCACTCCATAAATATATTGGCAACAACGGGAGCTATTAATGAGCCCATGGCCACCCCATCAACCTGTAGGTAATAATCCCCATGCCACATCAGATATCCAGACTTTAGACAGAACTCGATAGATTGCATGTTGCGACTTAAATTACGTGAGTAACCTAACCCGTGTTATAAATATTTAAATATGTTTGAGTTTCACGTTAGTTATAATTCTAAAACTTATGAAAATATTCAAGACTGAATGAACAAGGCGGTAATCAAAACTGAGTACTTAAACGAGCATGTCAAGAATCAATCTCATTTCATTATTGTTAGGACAATCAGCCCGATTGATAATAAAATATCATATCAATTGACTAACGAGTACAATTTACGAGCGAACATTGCTCCGTACAAATTATATGTGCGTTGAACTGAGAGTGAACTCTTGAACTGGGGGGGGGGGGACGTTTACAGGGTACGTTCGATATCAAATACACCGTGGGCCAGGGATCTGAATCGGTTTTTTAGAAAAACCTCGAAATAGCTCAATATCTTAAAATGTTTTACACTCTTTATGTAGTATTCAACATTTATCTAACTATTAAGATCATATTTTTGAATTACTCCATTAACAAAAAAATTATAAACCGAAGAACGGAATTCGAACAGTGGGCTGTGGCTTGTTTAAAGTTTAAACCCGACCGATTTTAACATTGTATTCTTGACCACATTTAGAAAATATAAACTCATTTAAACTTTTCTTGATCTCGCTTAGTTCCAGAGTTGTTATTAGTGTTATTACTAATTGAAAAAAACATATTTTCTAATTATTACTCAGTACAAGAGGTCTTTTTAACGGTGCCATTGTGGAAAATAGTCTCACTGACCTCATTAATAGATGTCAAAAAGTGTAAAATAAAACCTTTAAAAATTAGGTATTTGTAAAAAAAACCGTTAACACTCATTTTAAGTGCCAGTTTTGCATAACAAACATGAACACAATAAAAAAGTAAAAAAATTAAAAAAAAAATTTTTTCGTCAAAAATTACAAAATCATAATATTTATTGTGTGTTTTTACATCAAAAATGCGTGGATAAAATATGTCGGGTTATAAGAGCCTACGGTGTATATCGGAGCGCCAAGGGTGTTCACAAATATGTGAGCAAGCCTTTATTGTTATGACATAAGAGTGCATTTTGTGCATATATGTGAGCGTCAGGTTGACAGGACCAAGACAGAATTTTACAGTGAGAGTAAATGTTATGGTATATATTTAGTACTTATTTCGTACCTGATATCAAAAATCTGTACCTCTGTAAAAACCGAGAATTTACACTGCCATTTCTTTTTAATGGAGCTTACCGTCTGACTAGGTCGTAGTCATTTTAAGAGATGCGCAAATACACATAATATTACCTACACATGAACACATTGGTGACATTCAATCGGCGCCAAAATCATTAACAGATAATGACTACCGCTCTACGCATAAACACAAAGTTAATGAATTCAATGATCTTTAAAATCCTGTGTAAAATGTCTGTCAAGTCCATCTAAAAATGCAAAAAATAAAAAATAAGTTCGTTTATCAAGCCGATTGAAATTAAATAGCTACGTAGTTCTGGCACACATTATCAGCTCATTGATCAAAATAATCTTGAAATAAATCTTCCACGGTATTATTTTCTTACGTCGATACACAATATTTTTGTGATTTTTTTATAATCTGCTTACGATAAGTGATTTATTATCGATTTATCGGCGGTATCGTAAATGCAGCGCAGTTGCGTGTCTATAATTATTATTTACTATTGTTTTGTTTAGGATATTATTGTTGTTTGCGGTAAATCGAATGGAAATAAGTTACGAGGTCAAGAAATGAATGATAATAATCCTTGTTTACAACATACACTTATTAATAATAACATATTTATTTACCACTCAAGTACCTAATTCGGGACAGCTATCTTTGAGTTTTGACTAAAGTGATACAATAATTGTAGGTAAATATCTTGAAATACGAGCGGTTAAGATAGTATTTATTTACATTATTTATCAGTTGATAGAAAATGTACAGGTTTTTGTGTAAGTTTCATGTATTTTTAGTCTGACAAGAGTGACAAGTAAGTTTTTAATTGTTGCTTTATAAAATATAGGCGCCTCCTTATACATATGTACCTATACATAAATACAATACATTCCATAATATGAGAACTGAATAAAAATTACAAAAATGAAGTTCTGAGAATGAAGTCAATCTTCATACTTGTGTCAAAGACCGAGAAAAGTTTACTTTTCTCTCTTTCCCAGAATCAACCTACGTCATACTCATCAATCCCACCATTTATTACTATTTTTCCTACAAGTAGTAAAACTAACTCAGCACCGTTATATTTCAACATAGTCCAGTAGACAGACTGACTCCCGAGAAACGTCAAATATATCAAACTAAATCCTTGAAGAATACGATAACCGCCGTGTCGTTAAAAATGAAGATTTATTCGTGCGTCATTTTACTCAGAAAATCGCATTTCCAAGGAAAATACACTCTCTTTTAACATCTTACCAAAAACGCATAAAAGACAACATGGGATGCTTCGATTTTAAGCGTTACTTTCAACCCAATGGAGTTATTTTTCCAAAGCCCTGAACGTAAACGATACGACCATTTGTCAATGCAATGACAAAATAGACGCCGTTTCTTATTTTCTTATTAAATTAGTATAAATATCTCTTAGCTTCATTATATACCTTATTATAATACAATAAAGTTGATGTTTAGAATATCAGTAGAAGAGATGAGAGTTTTCGAAAAAATACTCTGTTAATGTACCTATTGGCGTTCGGCCAAACAGTTACTAAGGGATCCGAGGGCTTATTAGTGATTTGTTGAAGTTAATTTTGAGGAAATTCTGTTTACGAGTGGATAATGCGCAGAAAAACTTCCTGGTTTGTCGGTACAGTTGGTAGGTAGTATTTATTACTGTAGATAGGGGCTAGAAAATTTGCCGCATCGACCGATCTATTGTGGCAGCCCTGTTTTATAGTTCGTTACTATAATACCCGTTGAGTCAAGGAGATAGTAGGTGGTAGGTAGTAGGTACAGTCCATCAGATATATCGGAGTGGCCGAAGTGCTCATAAATATCTGAGCACGCCTCTATTGCTATGGCTTAAAAGGAGTTGGAGGTTGGAGATGGCTTGTAAGGATATATCAGATGAGTTGCGGACTGTAGACTGACTGTAGACGGAATGGAGACTGTAGACCTTTACTTCTCTATAGATTACTTACTTACTTACTGCTGTGGCGCAGCGACCCGAAGTGGATCTTGGCCTCTGACACTAAGGACCGCCAGTCTTCTCTATCCAACGCCGTTACTGCCCAGTCGGCACCGAGTTCGGTCAGGTCTTTCACCACCTCATCACTCCAGCGATACCTAGGCCGTCCAACAGGTCTATAGATTATTACTTATAAATGTTCTGACTTTTTAGAGACTTTACTTGTTATTATTATTATTATATTTCGATTTATTTAAAATCAATTTTATGTTTTTTTTTTTAATGCAAGTTAGTTGTAAGATGTACCATGATTGTTTGAAAAATAATTCTCGCCAAGTTTCTGACCGGTTCTTCTTGGGTCAGCGGTGTAGGGTTAGAACCGGAAGTAGTTTTAATACCTAGACGATTCAAAAGAGTTTTTTGCTATTCCAATTTGAATAAAGAATTATTTGACTTTGTACAATTCGAGACAGGACGGAAGCAAAAACAGTTGGTTGGAATTAACATGGGCTCTACTCATAGTGATTCGATATCTAATAAGATACCTATTTCAGATTATTGTTGTTGACTGTAGCAACTAAAGGTGGATTCAGACCAAACGAGCATTCGCTATTCTAACCCCCTACTCTACGAAATTCGATCGTTACACAAAACGTGATTCGTTGATTTCGTAGAGTGGGGGATAGAATAGCGAATGCTCGTTTGGTCTGAATGCACCTTAAGAAATAAATTGTTTAAAATATTTAGTATAGTCATGTCATATTCTCCTGAAAAAGATTTATAATATGATTTATAATTTGAGAAGATAGAATATAATATTACGGGGCCATGTAAATATTATAAAATCCGTCACCACCCGTTATTTTGTAAGTATCTCTTTCATCACGGGCCTACAAATCCCGGTTTTTGGATAGGCTTGCGTGGGGATACAGATCCAATACGTAGAGACCCTTTGGAAATATTTGCTGTGTTTTATATTATAAGCAGGGCTCGGAGTTGTCATCGCACGGTAAGACTAATAGCAAGCTGGAGTCGACATTTGCCATAAATCTAAAATTTTATTCATACCCATACTCATTTATTAAATTTATCTTTAAATGCCTTTATAGCGGTGGTGTATGATAAATAATCATTTTCCATATTAAAATTTAATTATTATCTAAATTCATACCAAATCATTTGAATAATAATAAATTAAATTATAAATAAAGAAAATTAAAAATAAAACATTATTTTCGTAACGTGCTCCTAGTTTCCAATATCCATAGATCTTGTAGATACCGGAATGAGTGCCTCAAAATCAAGATACGGCAAGTGTATTGTCCATTTCAAAATAACAATTGTAAAACGAGTAAATAATGACAACTTTGTCCATATTTTCTGGGGTGAAACTGGTTCTATATTGGTTGAAAATCCACTTGTGACTTGAAAAAGATCGTTTTACTTCAACAGAAGTTAGCGTAGCATATTCTAGAACTTGCTCAAATTGTTCAGTACTTGCCATGTGCCTTAAGTTGATGAAGTCCGGATTTCTATTGAGTACACTTTCCAATTTATTTTTAACTGTTTCAGGGCCGAAAATTGTTAAAAATTGTCTTAATTCGTCCAATATTTGAAAACTTTGCTTAATAGGTATAGTAGTACACTGCAATTTTGTTATTAAATCAACAATAAGTTCAAAGTTATCTTTTATATAACTTAGCTCGTTTTGCATATTACCGTTTAATAGTACAGTTTGGGCGTTTAAAATTACGATGGCATCTCTACTGTTCAACGACGAAATAATATTTGTAATTTTTTGTAATGAGTTGCATAATAAAATGCAGCCACTGATTGACATTGATACGTTATGAACTTATGACTGCCAGCAAACATACTTATCAATTTTATTAGCGGTCAGTACTCCTTTATAGATCATTTTCAGCATAGTTTGTATAATTGTAAATGTAGAAATATTCAAGTCATAAAATTGTAATCTAATAAAAAAAAATATTGGGTATTAAAATACGTAATAACTTATGCACGACCGCTATAAAGGCATTTTAAGATAAATTAAATAATGAGTATGAGTATGTATAATATTTTAAATTTTTGGCGAATGTCGACTCCATAGCTTGCTATTATTAGTCTTACCGTGCGATGACAACTCCGAGCCCTGATTATAAGTATTATATAACGACACTTACAATCAACGACTTTTTTCAAACGTTTTTTACGTAAACAGGTGCGTTCACCATTTCTAGATTTAGTTCATTTGTTTTATTCATATTCATACATTACATTTAGTTTCCTAATATTATAGTGGCTTAAATATAGAGCAATAAAATAAATTCTAAACATTACCATATAATGTCTAGATTAGTTCCTAGAGGCCAAAAGTCCTTGCAACTACAATGCACCGGACGCGAGTGCCCTAGATATCAGACAAGCCCTAGGCATTGAGCTAGTACTAATTAGGTTGCGTAATGACTTGTACTGACCGTTTGCACCCATGTCAAATGTTATTTGACATTTAGCTCCATTTAATAACAGTACAATAGGCATGATGACTGGCAAGTCAAATCAGCATCTTTTTCGAACTGTCAAAACGATCACCACTATGTAATTGTACATAAAATACTCAAAAGTGACATCACGTTTGAGTATTTCCAAATTACCTACTCTTTTAAGTTCTTTTTCTCCAATATGCTCGGAAATGTTCGCATTAATGTAGCAAAAACGAAACGCGAAGTACCTTCTTATGTACCAGCTCAAATTAAAAAAAAAGATTTTCATTATTGTACAGTTTTTGCGGCCGCGAAATTGTACTAAAATCCATTAATGTATTGTTTTTTACTTCTTAAAAACTACTTTTGGACTTTGAAAAAAATGCATACAGCCAAATTCTAAAGCCACGACCAAACGCCTGGTCTGGATAGAGCGAGAGACGGCGATCAAATCTATGGCCGTCTCGTTCTATCATGAGTTACAAACGCCTCGGTGTGTCAGGTCGTGTAGGTACGGTTTAATGAAACCATAGATATCGTTACTATTTTTTATGAACGACCATGCATTAAAAAAAAGTTTAGGCGGGAATCATAAGAGATTTTATCTTTTCAATTGTTATTCAATTTGCAAGAAGAATTACTTAATCGATTGTAATAAATTTTGTTTTATTTCCTTGCATGTTTGGAGAAAAGTCCTATATGTGCCTCGGACGGAAATAGAATTTCGTGGATTCGTATGTAATTGTCGGCCTCAGCTTCGCTTCGTCCGACAAAAAATACTCATCCACGAAATTCGCTTTCCCGGCCTCTGCAATAATGTACTATTCAATTTATTAAAGAGACGTATAATATATTCTAGTTAGATGAAATAGGTGTAAGAAATTATTGTCAAAGTCAAGTATAAATTTATTCAATTGGGCCACCAACGAGCGCTTTTGAATCGTTAAACTAGATAGCAAATAAAAAAATATCTACTTCCGGTTCTAACCCTACACCACTGACCCGAGGAGAATCCGGTAAGAAACTCAGCGGGACTTCTTTTTTCAAATAATAATACATCTTACAGCTAAAGGTGCGTTTAAACAAAAAGAGCATTCGCTGTTCAAACGCCCGTTCTAAGAAATCAACCAATCACGTTTTGTGTACCGATCGAATTTCGTAGAGTGGGAGGTTAGAACAGCGAATGCTCTTTTAGTTTAACCGCACCTTAACTAACCTAACCATAAAATTGATTAAGTATATACAGTGTGTGGTCTTTAACACGGGAGAAAAATGAAATGAGTGACTCCTTAGACTATCAGCAATAATCCTGTAAAGGTCCCGGTGTTTCAAAGTGGTTAAGTTCGGAGATATTGTCATTCAAAGCTATGGACCTTTAGTACTGGATCTTGGCATCACGATGTCGTAGCTTGTCAGTCGCAAGACATCTTGATAGTATACCAGGTAGGAAGTCATAACAATAATTTTGTTTGCATTTTTACACTAATTTGATACGGTTTTAAAAAAAAATTGTACATTTTTCAATGATTCAAAAATGATAAGTTATTGATAACTTTTAATTCAAGTAAATGAACCCATAATAATGAAAAATACATGAACAAAAAATTACAAATTTTTTTTTTTTTTTTTAATTACAATATGTGGAAATGATTGTTGATCAGCTTATTAATGCACCGTTTAAATTTTCACCCCGGTTGTAGGCCACACACTGTATATTTCGATATCCTGCTCGGCATAATACGTTCTCTCAACATTTCTCCTGCAGTCATTGACTGGTTCCGTAGTTATCTTCAATGTCGTCGGCAGCGTGTAAAGCTGGATTCTTCATTTTCTCCGTGGTGTGACACACTTGCCGGTGTTCCACAGGGCGGTGTGCTATCGCCCCTTCTATTTTCAATTTTTATTAATGCTATTACCAACGTCATCCTTTCTTCGTATCATCTTTATGCTGACGACCTGCAAATTTACTCCCAATGCGGTATTAATGATCTGCCTCAAGCCATTGACTTTACTAATCGGGACTTAGTTCGCATTTCCTGTTGGAGTAAACGCTATGGTTTAAAAGTTAATCCGTCGAAAACTAAAGTTATAATCCTAGGTAGTCCTAAGCTTTTATCTCGAATTGACTTTCATAATCTGCCGGCCATAGTGTTTGACGGAGTTCTGGTCCCTTATTCGAACCAGGTAAAAAATTTGGGTGTTCTAATTGATCACACACGTTCTAACTGATGGGTACCCCAGGTTGGTGAGATCAGTAGGAAGTTGTTTGCTTCGTTGGGGTCGCTTCGTAGGATTCGTAACATTTTACCCCTTGCCACCAAAATTGCGCTTGCCCAGTCTCTGCTTCTTCCTATATTAGATTATGCTGATGTTTGCTATCTCGACCTAACGGAAGACCAGCTTAACAAACTTGAGCGTCTCCAGAATGCCTGTATAAGATTCATATTCGGTCTACGAAAATTTGATCATGTCTCGGAGTTTCGTTCCCAACTAAAGTGGCTCCGTATACGTTATCGTCGCAACTCGCATATTCTTGCTCTTCTTTATAATACTCTTTTTAACCCCACTACTCCTTTTTATCTTAAGGAGCGGTTTAACTTCCTTTCTTCCGTTCGGTGTGCGGGGAAGCATCTTCTTGCGCCTCCTTCTTCATCGAAATTTTATAACAGCTCGTTTACGTTTCGGGCTGTTCGGTTGTGGAATGTTTTGCCGCTGGATCTACGATTAGCAAAATCTCTTCCAATTTTTAAAAACCTTTTGAAATCACATTACCTTTCCCTGCCTTAACTTGAGTTATTATCATTAGTTTTTTTAAATGTGTATTTACGTTTGTTATCTTTAATAAAAACACTTATTTGTATGTATGTATGTATATATGTATACAGGGTGGAAAAAGATTTTGGGTCAGTGAGGGCAGCTACCAGATCCCGTGTTGCTACGCGAAAATGGTCTTAGAAGACCTTCCCTCGATTTTAAATTGATGAAGAATGGCGTTTACAGATTTTGAAAAAAACATACAGGGTGCGAGAAAATGGTAATTTTTGACAAACTTTTTTTTTTGATGCCAATCGATCCTGTTTCTGTTCAGGATCAAAAGCTTGTATGGGACCAAAAAAAATTTTTCGCCTAGAAAAGCCAAAAATCGAGATTTAAAATTCTCATACAAATGGTATGAAAATTAAAAATTATTTTATTCACGGTTAATTTTTTTATGCCAGTCGATTTCATTCCTATCCAGTACCAATTGTTACCTACGGGTCAACTTATGGCAATGTACAAAAATGCCAAAATTTCAAAAAAACTGTTTTCATACATTTACTATGGAAAACAAGTGAAACCTTAATTACGTTATCTGTCACGACAATTAGTTGTCCTATGCTAAATGACAATAATACTGTATGAAAACATTAGCAACATTAATTAGCGTGATAGATAATGTAATTAAAGTTTAAATTTTTTCCCATAGTAAATGTATGAAGACAGTTTTTTAAATTATTGTTTTTTTTACGTTGCCGTATGTTCACCTCTAAGAAACTATTGGTACTGGATATGAATGGAATCGATTGGCATAAAAAAATTAAGCGTGAAAAAAATAATTTTTAATTTTCATACAATTTGTACGGGAATTTTAAATCTCGATTTGCGGCTTTTCTAGCCGAAAAATTTTTTTTGGTTCCATACAAGCTTTTGATCCTGAACAGAAACAGGATCGATTGGCATCAAAAAAAGAGTTTGTCAAAAATGACCATTTTCTCACACCCTGTATACTTTTTCCTTTTTTTTTTTTTTTTTTTTTATACCACGTCGGTGGCAAACAAGCATACGGCCCGCCTGATGGAAAGCAGTCACCGTAGCCTATGGGCGCTTGCAACCCCAGGGGTGTCACATGCGCGTTGCCGACCCAATAAGAACTTGTACACTCCTCTTTTGAAGAACCCCATACTGTAGTCCAACGGGAAAACCTCGGCAGGGAGCTCATTCCACAGACGGACCGTCCGCGGGAGGAAGTTCCTCTGAAACCGCACGGTGCGCGACCATTTAGGTTGCAAGGTGTGAGGATGAGCGCCCAGTCGGTGGCGAGCGGTGCGATGATGAAAAGTGGACGTTGGCATCATGTCGAACAGTTCTTCAGAGCACAACCCATTGTACAGACGATAGAACACACATAAGGAGGCGAAGTCTCTCCTTAGACTTAAGGGTTCAATACCGCCTGTGAGTCTGGGATCGTCGACTATTCGGACAGCTCGTCTCTGAACCGAGTCAAAGGGTGCAAGCTGGTATACAGGTGCTCCTGCCCAGAGGTGACAGCAATACTCCATATGGGGTCTGACTGGGGATATTACTTGAGATGGCTTGTTATACCATCGACGAATTCTTTGATAAAATACAAGAGACCCACACATAGTACCTAATTACAGGAATTGTTTTATTTTATTTTTTTATATTAATATATTTTTAGATTTTATGATATACATGCGACATTAATTAATTATCTTTGTATGAAAATTGCTTGACATTGTTATATTTCGTATTATTATTTTGACATTTAAATTTGATTTCGTGTAATGTGTATTTGTTACAAAATTGTCATGTCATATGTGACATAGTTTTTAAAATATGTATATGTATATTACGAGTTGTAAATATGTATACTACGAGTATAAATGACATGTAATGAATTATTATGAATAAATGAACTTGAACTAGAACTTGAACTTGCGACTTATATAACAGAAGTCTTCCTAAATCTGAAAACATCAATCTTCTTTAATTGGAAATCATGGGAAGACCATTTTCGCGTAGCTACACCGGATCTGTTAGCTGCCCTCACTGACCCAAAATCTTTTTCCACCCTGTATATCTTAATTATATTACCTATGTTTTAAATTGATTTAATTGATCATAATTCTTAATTTGTTCTCATATCGGCACTACCCGATTATAATTATTTGCTAATGTTTTCATTTCCTGCTACCCTAAGGTTGTCTGGAAGAGATTGCTTATAAGCGATAAGACCGCCTGTTGTTGCCTATCGATACATGTTTTTCTGTATTTGTATTTTAATTAAGTATGTGGTGCACAATAAAGTATATTTACTTACTTACTTACTTATATTATTGTTACAACACAACGTAAAAAGTACAATCTACTACAACTAAAATAGTACATTTCCTAACTAGTGCGGGAAAACTTTTTTCGGCGAGGGGGAAAGTTGGAGCCCGAGCGAAACGAGGGCGACAATCACCCGAGTTAAAAAAAGTTTTTGGACGTGTAAGGGACGATTTTTTTCATAACAAGTGCGTCAAAAAGAGAAAATAGCGCGCGCGAAGCGTGCGCAAAGTTCGTTTTTGCGCACAAGTTAGGAAAATAATGTTACGGTACAATGAATGCCTTTAATGAATCACGCTTGTATGAAAATATGTAATAATATTTGTATGATGTCGGTCACTATAAATAACCGGCCAAGTGGGAGCTGGACTCGCACTCGAAGGGCTCTGTACCATTATCAATTTATCACAGCAACGGCAAAAAACGAGTAAAAAAAAAACTCACGTTTGTTGTATAGAAGCCCCCTTAAATATCTATTTTAGTCTAGTTCAACTGAAAATTTCAACTGTCAAAGGGCCTTATCACACTTGCAATTTACAAGCGAGGCGAAAGCGAAGCGTACGCGCGGCGTGTTCGTCGCGTGTCCGCAACCAATTCGCCGCGATGGTGTCGCGATTACGCCGCGACTGCGCACCGAGTTTGCCGCGTCAAGAGTTCGTATCCATTATATAATAATATATCTTATTAGTGACTGTCTAAGACTCAGATCACTCTGAGCGATTTACTGACGGCTTCGCAGCGTATTCGTTACGCGATCGCGGCCAAATCGCAACGCACTCGCGGCGAATTGGTTACGGGCTCGCAACGATCACGCTGCGCGCTCGCTTCGCTTTCGCCCCGCTTGTAAATCGCAAGTGTTATAAGGCCCTAATTATCTCGGTTCAGGAGATATAGCATGGTGGCAGACGGACAGACAGACAGACGCACAGCGGAGCCTTAGTAATAGGGTCCTGTTTTACCCTTTGAGACCTTTGGGTACGATAGCCTAAAAAGATCCAAAACCAAAGCAGATCTTTGCTTAAAATTAATACCATATTGGAAAAAAACAAACCCATTAAATTGTAATTTCCCGGATCCATTGTTAGGTTTTACGGTACTTAGGTCTTTAAAAATCCTTGGAAAATTACTGCCAACTCCAAAGTAAACAAATTTGTATACGGACCCATTGTTTTTGAGACAATACGAACAGGTCAAGGCTGTGACAATCGATAGTTCTACATTTCGGACGCATTTGTCCTTTAACCGAAAAACAGGAGACATATAATAGTGAGATCATCTAGGTTAATGCGGAATAACATCTTTACAATAAGATATGACCCCTAGTCACCATGATGACAGGTGCGACAATAGTAAAATATCACTTTTACTGAAAGTATTTTAGGTATTTTCTGAAATAAAACTATGAAAACGGATAAACTCGCGTATATTAACTAAATTTTAACTTCATTCCGTCGTTTCGAACATTTTACAGGGTTCGTGGTCTGCGGAGTCATCCGCAGTTCGCATTTAGTTAATATACGCGAGTTTTTCCGTTTTCATAGTTTTATTTCATATGTAATCCTCGCTGTAACCGAAGAAAATATTAGGTATTTTCTGTTATTAAAGTTCTTGCAATACTTTTTATCTTGGTAGCAAACGAACACAACCCTTCCGATGGTAAGAGATAAAGGAGACCTATTCTGCTTCCCAAAACCTCTCTACAGCGGGAATGCACTTATTTTAATGGCCATACTATAAATACAGGCATTACGAGTGTAATAACTATCATTTATTATTTTAGGACATTATCCCATTCAAAGTGTGCCAACTTATTTGTTGTTGACCTAGATAATATCTTCAGTGGCACACAGCAACAAAATTAAATAAACACTGCACTCTGTTTACCTTTTATTATCGCAGCGGTTATTTTCGTTCCGAATATATTTTATCTGCATAAAATTTCCACTTATTTCGTTGAAAAATATACTTGAGGATGTTTACTTGTTGTGAAAGGACTAGCAATTATTGAACAAGGCCGATAACTGTTTAAGATAACACTCTCGTAATTACTATAAACATAAAGTTTTGTATGCAGAGCAGATGGGGTCGAAAAGTGCTCGAGTCTGCGACCATATATATATAACATGGACGTCTAACGCCAGCTCTAAAATGCCCCCAAAAGCAATTGTTCAATTGTGCCAAGGCAAGACATAGAGTTTTTCTTAACACCGCGCATTTTTCGGCGCAACATCTTTGACAAATGTTTATAGAATATAGCCAATCAAATCTTTGATGGACCAATCACAACTATTTTTAAATGGCGGTTTATGTTTTTATAGGTTGACATTGAAATTAATTGCCATAGACACTTGTCAACTAAAATTTAGGACCGTTTTTGAAAGGCATTTTATTATGGCGTGCGGTTTCCATGTTTTATTTGTTCGTAGGCTCGAGTGGAGACCACGGTTTGGCAAACGCAGCGTAGGACGTCCGCCCATAAGACAGACCCAGACCTTAGGAAGATCGACGGGAAACGCTAGATGCAGGTCGCTTCCAAAGGGAGTATGTGGATGTCCGAAAAGTGGTCTATGTTTAGCAGCAGACTTCTTATGATCGAAATGATAATGATGATGTATTTTATTGAACCGGAGTTTAACCCAAAAGGGTTTAGCAGCCTTACCGAACAAGAGGTGCCTTTCCCCACGGATGAGGTCAATATTTTAGGTGGTATACTAGCAGGACCTAAGAATACTCCATGCTTAATATCAGCTCTAGATCTTCTTTTGTTTCAGAGTTATTCAAGATAATGTAAAATATACAGGGTGCCGTTGAAAGTGGCATATTTCGTAAACTGTTCAAGTTAGATCAACCAAACAAAATTGTGTTTGATAACAATAAAACGCATATTTTTAACCTGCATCTTGTCCTTATTTTTCATAATAAAAAAAGGTTTCTTGTTTTTTTTTCCATATTTTGTTTTATTTCACGTGGAGGTACACCTACAAAAAAAATATGCATACATAGCCACTAATGTCCACTGTATACATAAATAAAAATATTTCCGTAAATAATCGTGCGTCATACGAAAAAAAAAATTTTTTTAGATGTAGTCGTTACTGGCATACAAATAAAGTACCAGTGCAGTGTGAACATAAGTTAGTGTGTCGGTATACAATCTCTCGACACTTACCGCACAAAATATCATTGACGTAAATTGACTTATACCAAAAAAGTTAAATCGGTGTAATACAAAAAAATTTTTTTTTTTGCTAAACCAGTTAAAAAACAAAGAGTTCAAAAAAACTTTTTAGCTCATTTAGTTTTATGTCCACTGAACTACCAATATGTTTAATCATTAATAAGGTACAATGTTGTGATACCTAGATACATCACTCATAGGTCGTAACTTTAACATACTGTTTCTCCTTAATGGATAACTTTAATACACTGGGACCTTTTGCGAATAACTAGAGGCAGTCAGAGGAGTCTTCCATTTGATTTTTTGCTCCTGTTAGAGGCCACACCCTGTATAAATCAGCCTCTTGTCCAGTTTGTATGCATTTTCTCTTTTTTTTCACATATATTTTTTAACGTTTTTTCACAAGACTTACACTTATTTTTTTCCATTTTCCTACAGAAAATGCAAAAAATCAAATGTAGAAAACAATACTATGTGTCAAATGTTTATCTCTCTTTTATAAAGCAAATGTACTAATAAGTCAATTTACGTCAATGATATTTTGTGCGGTAAGTGTCGAGAGATTGTATACCTACACACTAACTTATTTTCACACTGCACTGGTACTTTATTTGTATGCCAGTAACGACTACTTCTGAAAATTTTTTTTTTTTGGCATGACGCACGATGATTTACGGAAATATTTTTATTTATGTATACAGTGGACATTAATGGCTATGTATGCATATTTTTGTTGTAGGTGTACCTCCGCATGAAATAAAAAAAAATATGGAAAAAAAACAAGAAACCTTTTTTTATTATGAAAAATAAGGACAAGATGCAGGTTAAAAATATGCATTTTGTAGTTTATTTTATTGTTATCAAACACAATTTTGTTTGGTTGATCTAACTTGAACAGTTTACGAAATATGCCACTTTCAACGGCACCCTGTATATTTTACATTATCTTGAATAGTAACTCTGAAACAAAAGAAGATCTAGAGCTGATATTAAGCATGGAGTATTCTTAGGTCCTGCTAGTACACCACCTAAAATATTGACCTCATCCGTGGGGAAAGGCACCACTTGTTCGGTAAGGCTGCTAAACCCTTTATAAAACTGTCTCTCCTCTCCCTCTTCTAAATTTTGATCCGTGGGCCTGAAAAAATGAAAAAAAAATCAGGAATAATTTACATCAAACTATTTCAAACATAATCGGCCCCGCCGTTTTTGAACTGAACCCTACACTGAGCATGGCCCGACATGCTTTTGGCCGGTTTTTATATTAATACAACGAAGCGTTTATTTCGGGTACCCGGGCAATTTGAAAAAAGAAGAATCCGTATGCTTAATTAATGCAGGCAAAGTATCAATTAATTATAAACAAACACATTTTGTACAACTTAATGCTATGGACATTGGTTTCCCACACCCACAACAAGCTCATTGTAATTTCAAATTAGAGTTACTGACCAGTCCTAAAGTCCGCTTCAATAATTACAATCGCCTCGATAATTAACCAATTGTATCCCATTACGATTGTCAACGACTCCGCTGTCATTCTCGTCCGTTACCGAGTAACTAGCAACCAACGGCTGTATACCTATACCAATCTAAGACCAAGTGGCCGAGCGGTACAGGCAGTCGTAGTACTAGAACTTTGCAATTTGGTCCAGGTATACATACTAATCACGCCTACAAAGTGGTAGAATAAAATATTTAAAAAATGGTTTTCGGGTACCTCCCCGTACACGTAAAACGGGAATATTTTATTTTTTTGCTGTAAAACTATTCTGTGGGGTATCGTTGAATAGGTCTTTTAATAATTCTACACATTCTACAGTCAATATTGTCGAAGATAACTGCGCTAAAAGAAAAAAAGGTGTAATATACCTCTAAGCGTCTTACTCTCATTATGTATCAAAATCAAAAATCGTTTATTTCGTTAACAATAAGGGTACAATGTCACAAAGGTGAGGATCTTCCAGTAAGTATTTCATACTTGTAACAGAAGATATAGGTATGAAACAAACTCTCTTCAAGCGATGTCAATATAGCTCCCATAAGTCTAGCTAGTTCTGGATTTCTTTAGTCATCTCCGGTCTGATCTTGTTTTTAATTATGGCGACGGATGAAGTTACTTACATTGCGATGGACGAACATTACCTAAATTGGATTGTGACGCGAATTTTTTTTGTTTGCTGCTTTTTACGACCATAATGATGGGAATATTGATTTAAATTATTGTACCCGTACAGTATTGTAGCACCTTAAGAACCACTTTTTGAGTATACCATGACTGTCTATCGTATAATAACTTGTTTTATTTTTCCGTGGCTAACATTTTCATTGCTTCTATTTGAGTGTATTTGTACTGTATTATGTATGTATGTAAATGTATATTTATGTTTATTTTATTAACTTATGTAAGTAAGTTTAGTACCTAGTATACTTTAATTATCGTGTTTCGTTAGTTGTCTTTTGTTTTAGCAGCACCTACTCTATGTTTAAACCGCTACCTTAAGGTTGTCTGGAAGAGATAGCTTTTTAGCAATAAGACCGCCCATTGTAATACCTGTACTTGTAACACTGTATATCTGTTATTCTACTGTTATTTTGGTGTGCAATAAAGAGTATTGTATTGTATTTTTAACTGATCTCAAAAAAGAAGGAGGCTCCCAATTCGACTGTTTTTTTTATACTCGCTATCTCCGAGAATTGTGAACCAATTATCTTTTTTTTTTTCATCGATCTGGTTCCGCGAGATGGTTCCGTTGGCATGAAGTCGGGGTCTGATGATGGGATCTTGGAGAAATCGGTTGAAGTCGGTTTTTTATTTTATTTGGTGATTAAAATTGATGTTCTTCCTTTTCCGAAACCAGTACCTATTTAATTGTTTTATAATAACCAGTACCTATTTAATTGTCGGCCTCCGTAGCCTAGTTGGTAGTGACCTACGAAGCTGGAGGTTCCGGGTTCAAATTCGGGCGAGGGCATTATTTGTGTATTTATTTATCACAAATATTTGTTCCTTGGTCATGGCTGTATATGTATTTAAGTATCTATATGTACCTATTTATCTAATATATACATATATCGTCGCCTGGTACCCACATCACAAGCCTTAATTGAGCTTACCGCGGGACTAGGTATATTTGTAAGATGTCGCAAGATATTTATTTATATATTTACAATAGACATGAAGTATTCACAAGTTACGATAACAACTTACGATTGGAATTGTCTGCATATCTTGTCACAATGCGTTTATGGTTTCCCGTGGGAACATAAAAACAAATAATGAAAAGATCACTCGAATACATACTAGTTGTATGTTTATGTTAAATTGTACGTATAGTATATGTCAGCCTCCGTAGCCCAGTTGGTAGTCATTCGAACCCTTCCGGGCTTAACGGCTATACATATTTGTGCATTTATTACAAATATTTGTTCCTTGGTCATGGTTGCCTATATTTATCTATTATACATATATATCTTCGCTGGGTACCCACATCACAAGCCTTAATTGAGCTTACCGTGGGACTAATAGGTAGATTTGTGTAAGATGTCCCCAAATATTTATTTATTTACAAGTCAGGCCGAACATTCAGGCTGGTCTTATACAGTCTGAATCAAAATCAGCATTCATAATTTAAATTCACATGTGTATAGCGGACGTCTGTGTCTTCCGTCAGTAATACAACATACATGGATTAACTTTTTGCCGTAGGTTACTTAATACGAGTACTCACTTAACCTAACAGCACTCATTTTCAGTACCTAAACATGTTTAAGCCAATAAGGGACTCTCACTGCATTCCCTCTCTGTATTTCTAAAACTAGCCATATGCAATGCAGTGAGATTATTTTTTACTACAGATGATTGTGACGTAATAATTACGTGGGTGTATATAAGTAGACAGGTACACAATCGTTTATTCCTCTGATTATGACGTACCCAGTCGAGCAAGCGGGCTTTATTTATGCAACTTATTATAGTCAACGCTAAATATAGGCAAAGAAGCTAACAAGATAATCATATTTTCTACTCTATTTTCACGAGATAAAATGAAAATTCGTTTGCCTAGATTTATCCGTTAGTCTTCAAACGTCAAAATATGCAAATACGTGGAGGTGGTAATAGATTTAAAAGTCAAATTTGTTTGAAAATCTCTCGCATTATGCTCTGACATGAAAAATTTGACTGAAACCAGATGCAACTAGAACATACTCGTAGCAAAACTGTCTAGTTTTCTTTAACTTCTCTTGTGAGGGATATTATCATCAGAAATACGGTAGTCAATATTCAACAAATTCTTTAAAATTTAAAATTATAAAATTTCTGGAACATGAAATTTTACTCTTTCGCGATCAATGTAACCCATGGTCTTAGCATTTTTTTTTTACTAGCGACCCGCCCCGGCTTCGTACGGGTACAGTAATGATATAAAACGTTTGTCTTAAATCACCGTATTAAAACCGAGTAGGGGAAGGAACCGAATTTTAATACCTGTAACAAATTGCAAATTTCTAATACTAACGGCCACTGAGCTATGCTGTGAACAGACAGATGGACAGAGGGACATGGCGAAAATACTTATAAGGAAACCTTGTAGTGAAGCCATGCCAATCTTTTTACTAGGGAACCCTGAAACCACTTCAAAATCCGATTCCGTGAGACCGGACAGGAGTCCGTTGGATGCGGGTAGCACAGGACCAGTCATTGTGGCAATCTTTGGAGAAGGCCTATGTCCAACAGTGATTTTAGCTGAAATGATAATGATGACTTGAACAAATTGTAAAATACGACTGAGTGGCCGAGGGGTGCAGGCATCAGCCGCGAAAGCTGAGCACGTGGGTTCGATCCCCACCTCGGACGTTGGTGATCTTGGTCGTTTTTTCTTTGGTATATGACATCCAATATTTATAATGATAACTTATTTAGTAGACCATTGATAAGATCTATGCAGGCATATCAAGTTGATCTAAATGCAAACTAGGGCAGATAGAGCCTACACGAATTTAGGCCAGTTGGATATTTCGGTTTTACGACCGAACTTTACCGACGTTCGGCGTCGGAGTAGGGACAAAGTTTTATATGCTTCCGTGCCTCGGGGTATTATCCTAAACTAATTTACAACATAATTTACTTGGTATAACGTTGATTTATGATAGTCACGTGTTTATCGTTTGTCGTGGTAGCTGTTACTTTCTGATTCTGACAAATAAGCACGTGCGAGTGACGATAAACGGTAAAAACGGGACACATCATAAATCATAAGCCTGCTGATTCGTTTTAATTTAGAATATGTGTACAAAATATTCACAACATATAGTTTTATTTAAGTAATAACTGCGCGAACTATCTCATTTAATTTTAAAAAAGTGGTCTGTATAAAAAAGGGTCCGCCAGGTGAATTCGAAGACGACTCTATTCTCGTAAGGCTTAGGTACCATGCTATTTTCTTTAAATCATATTTGGAACCTTGTTGTGTAAGGAATAGTGCCGAATATCGATTGTTTGTAAAATCAATGAAACAAAGGAAATGCTACTTTATTCAGTTCATGAAAGGTTTAAAGTTCATTGAAGTGGAATGAACATTGTTATGTAGGTACATTGTGTCTTAGCAGGCTATAGTCACGTAGTTTGAAAACGAAAGACTATACCTAACAAGATAGAATAATACATTACAATGCTTATGATCAGAAAGTCTCTTTTTAAAGGTAAACCGATAGGATATAGGATTTTTCTGCACGGTCACCGCTCCCAAAAATTGTTTTTTTTTCCTCGCATAGTGCAATTAAAATGTATTATGATACTCATGTTCAAAATATAAGCTTTTTCGGAAGCCACAGACACTCGTGCGGTAAAAGCAAACTTTTTGACATACGTAACATAAATAAGAATTTGGAATAATATTCATAACAATAGTCGTTAATAATAATAACACGTGTATACTTATAGTTTATAGTTATATTGTAGAACATGTATTTGCTAACTAGTGCGTCAGATCCGTGATGTTTCCATACAACAATGTGGCTAAAAATAATATTATAAAACAGCTGTCAAATATAAAATATGTAATTATTAAGTACCATATATATTCAGTGCAGACTCCAGAGAAATAAAAAGGTAACAGGCTGGCACTTTGCATGACGATTTAAATTTTTTATTGCACCTAATTAAGTAAACTACTCTAACTGTATCAATGCACCTAGTGCATTCTTCATTCTTTTATCAAGCTTAGGGGGTTTACCCCTAAATATAGGTGTAAATAAGGACAATGGGGTTTTTAAGGGCATAAAATGTCTAGGGGTATATTTCGGAATTATTCTATACCATGCACGCATGCATGTTTGTTCTCTCTAACTAAGATGCAAAAATGTTTACGAAATTCAGAAAATTTTGTTAAGTACTAGAACAACGTTACGCCTTAGTTGGAGTGACGCAGTGACAGGGACAGATGTAAGTACAGCCACGTCTAATAATATGTGTACATTTCGGAACATATGTCAAAGGCATAAGGATCAAAACCGTATACATATTATAGGAGCCGACCGTACTATACGATTTTCGAAGTGCGCGATGGGCCCTCAAACCCTTAAAAAAATATAATTTGATTATTTAGGGGAACATAAAAAAATCCTTATAAATAAAATTTGGAGTTAGTAGCCCTGCTAATACTTAGGATTAAGCCATAAACTTGCGATTGTATACAGGGCGTCCCAAAGTTATGGGACATGAAGGGGAAGTACCTTAAATATCGTAGGTAGGATATTTTGCTGAAAGGGCGTCGCATTACTGATGCGTTCTGCGAGGAATTACTTAGTTTTTTCATCAAAAATATCCCCAGTTTATCAGTTTCGAATATCGAAGGTACTTATCGTTTTGTACGGTATGTTATGGAAAAATTTGGCGTTGAAGCGAAGTTTACTTCCTCCTTCCTGATCCAAAAAAATTCTCTCTCCACTAGAATAAATAAAATCGTATTTGTCAAGCATCTGTCTCTGTAACCCCATTGACACAGTCGTTGAAGTAAAAGAGACAGATAGATACTCGAAAACGGTTTTTAGTTCGCGATAAGCCTTAAGTTTGCTTTAAAACCTTTATCTGTCATGGTCGTCAAACATCCTGAAAAGATTTACGAATCCCACGTCATGTTAATACGTAGAAATGCGATAAAAAACCAGACGTACCCGAATTATATTTACACAAAACTGACCCTTAATGAACAAGCATAAGGTTTATGCTTATATGGTCACCGGTTTAATGTTCGTATCTAATCAACGATTTTTACGCCATTTAACTACGTTGACGTGTTATCGATAAACGTTTGCGTATGTCGAGTTTTTTGACTTGTGCTACGTCAGTTATGTTGACATTGAACGGAACCCTTTGACCCGCGTTGTCGACAACCACGTTGTCAAAATGTTACGTCTATGTTTGTACTTGTCTTTACGCCTAGCGCGAACTTCGAAAATCGTAAATTCGAGTACCTATATTTCTCTATCATTTAGAGTCAAAATTCTTATCGTTGTCTTGTTTCATACCACTCTGTCACGCTTTTAAATAGTTGCTGTTTCGACTCAGTATATAAAAAAAATCCTTTTCACGCTAGATTTTAATCCATACATCAAAAATTTGAAACAAAACATCATCTCGTACAAAAATCACAACTTTGTCACGTTTTTTAGGGACACAAAATAAGACAACGAAAATAATTTTGACCCATTAATATAATAATAATAAAAGCGATTGCAAAAAAATTGTTCATAGTTAAGGCCTTGACCCATTAAGGTGCATTCAGACCAAAAGAGCATTCGCTGTTCTATCCCTCGCTCTACGAAATCAACCCATCACGTTTTGTGTAACGATCGAATTTCATAGAGTGGGAGGTTAGAATAGCGAATGTTCGCTTGGTCTGAATGCACCTAAATAACCTGAATTTTTTCACGTCTCAGAATTGGAAAACATTTTAGAATACTGTATCTGAGGTCAATTTACGTGATATGAAGCCTTATCAGTTTTTTACTTTTCCAAACAAAAGTCGGTGCCGTATGGCACCGCCAGGTCACAATGGGTCAAAACAAAACTCACGATTGCGTCATTTGTGTCACAATAGTTAGTCACACTAATTATAGTGTGTACTCTGTACAAGAGCCTTTGGCAGTCGAAAAAGGCGTCCAGTTAAAAAAAATATATATTGTTGATCGCTCATAAAAATATTTTCACTGCCAAAAGCCATAACATAAAATTAAACTTCCTAACACAAAAAAATATGACATTAATAGTACATTAAATACTATAAGGACGAGGACGGGAAACGAACAGTAACTGACCAAGTAGATATATCTGGCTGAAGGAACTGAGGCTGTATAGTGCTTTTCTCAAACTTGCCATGAAATAAAAGAAACTGATTTCGCCGAACCATACTATTTCATTTGTAAATATATACCAATAGTACAGTATCATAAAACATTAAAAAAAAACATTCGCGCCTAACTTTTTTTTAATCTGTTTGAGGTATTCTTTTACCTGGTGGTATAGACATCAGTTCTAAGGTTATTTTTTTTTCTGTGGCTGAATGTCAAGACCTTGTGTCACAATTTGACGTTTCAAAACAAAAGACAGTCTGTTTGCAGTCCTAGGTGTGAAATAAATACATGAAATCTCTTTACATATCATCTTAGCATATGACACCGGAAACATAGTATTTCCGGGTTTAATTTAAAGTAAGTAACATCAACATTCCGTAGCAAGTTTGAGAAAAGTTAGTTTTCATTAAAGACATTTATCTATGTTACTTTACATGGTGGGGTAGGTTGAAACGGTCTTTTAAAGGGGTAAGACAAAAAGTCGTCCTTCTGGCACAGCGTATACGAGTAGCGTATACAATACAGGTAGTTTTTTGTCTTACCCCATTAAAAAAACCGTTTCATCTACCCCACCTTACCTTACTTTGCGTTGAAACTAAAATTGTATAGAGCACAGATGTCATATATACCATAGATCAAGCAAACGTATCTACTTAGCGTGTCAAATGAACTCTGTGAAATCCACTGAGTTGTCCGTTTTTAATCGCAGCTTGCAGCTTTCGGGCGTCAAATTTTGTAAGTTGAAGTGAACAAAAACATTAATAATGCCTCCTTAAGTAATATTAATTGCAACATCACAAAAAAATATGAATACTCAAGGGCCTGAGACATATTTAAAATCATAGGCAAGTAACAACTTCAGTACAAAATCTGACACGCTCGGCCGCCATACAAATGAATGAACTTGTTTCTTCTATCCAAATCTAATTCTGTGGTATAGAGAGATAAAACTAAAAAACGTTAGGATACGAACACTTTACAGGGGTGGAAACGCAATAAATTGCACAATTACATTCATCACCAGTGAATGATTTGTAGGTATCTATCGTATTATTTTACAAAACAAACTCTTGTGAACGATATACGCGCCATTGAAGTGTTGGTACAAAACAGTTTGTTGTGAATAATAAAATGACGTATTCGTCATTGAGGAGTTGTGAAATGGAGACCATTTAAAGTAATCTGTAGATATGAGGCAGACTCGTGTTTCCTCGACCTTGTGCTTGTACCGCGTTGTCGTCATTTCGGTTTGTTTACGTTTCAGACATGGCTACGACGTAATATTGACCAATTATGTTTTGAATTATAAATTATAACATAAGTAACGTGAGACTCAAACATAATAATAATAATATACATGTCTGACAATGAGGGTTAGTTCTGTCCCTTCGCCGCCTCCGCCATCGCTGCTCGTGGCTAGCACCCATTCTAGCTGAGCACAAGCCTACAGACGTCGGCTACTCAATGATTAGGATCCTCTTAATGGATCGAAGCGATTTATTATCGACGGAATTACTTAAATTAATTTAAACTGAATATCATCATATCAATATCTATCTTTTTCAACATCCCACATACACACACAAAACAGCTAAATTAGTAAAGTGAATTTTATAGAGTCTAATCATCTAGTCGAAAGTCAGTAAATCGGAGTTAAGGTAGAAGGACCAGTGCGCAACATGTTAACAGAAAATATTTATATGAATCACGATATTATGCTCATTTATAAATCTACCTAAAGTATTATCATGTGTTTTGGAAGAGGAGTTTGTTAGTTTTGGTAAATAGTATTAATGTTGACAATATCGACATTTGACAATATTATATATTTTCTTAGTCATTCCGATTGTACCAGTATGAGTCATGTGCTTTTGCTGGCAGTCCCAATAGATGACACCTCGGTACAGTCAAGTGCAAAAATAAGTATCGAAAGAATCCGCTCATAAATATGTTACGTTACGACGTTCTTATTACACAGAATTAGAGCACTGGGACATATTTTTGAACATTTTTGTGTACCTACACCTTATTTTGTCTTTGACTGTACCTACAAATTTCAATGTCAAATATTGGGAGTTTGAAATGTTAACTGTCAGTCCTAATAAATAAATGTTAGCATGTCTTAAAATTATGCAAAGAATTTAGAAATAAGCTTATTATTTTGCAATTTCTATGTACCTTACCTACATCATTAAATGTACAAACATTTTTCATCGTTTAAATGCGGTCATACTTGATCGTATCTTATCAATGGCAACTCAAGCTATGATGACAAGTATTGATTCTGCTTCGGGCACTAGTACTTCCACCTTACGTACAATACGTTTCTCGTCATTATGAAGTCAACTAAGGTACCGTATGTATTAAATCTAATTGGCACACCAGACCTCAAATTTTCCATCAACCGAAAATTATTACAAAGTAAATAAACAGCGAACAATGGTCCTCAAACGATGTACATAACCCATCGGGCCAAGGACGATTATGCCGTAGTCTTTTACAAATATTCTAGCTGTGTTTGAATACGAAGTAATTAAACACCTGTGCAAATATTTTACGGTCTTCGAACGGTTACGAAAGTTGCAACGAAAATAACTATAGATAGCGAAAAACATTGCATTGATTATTTAGAAAACTAAACAGACTTACGAGTACCTAGGTAATAATCGTTTCATTTATTTAGTCCGTTGATTGGGGGGGAGGGTCAAGAAAAAATCACCAATTATCAAACCGTGTATACAATTTTTTGTTACTCCCTGCTGAACAGCATTATAACTAGTAAAAAAAAATCATCTCTTAAGATCACTCTTTAAATATAGGGTGCTCGCGAGGAAACCGCAAGATTTTAATGCTGAATTCCTGAGCATATTTAGAGTATTTAATGTTATATAAAATTTCCTGGATTCGCCACAATGTGTTCTAATATTACCACACCTTTTGCCTGACAATCAAATAATAAGAATAGACTTGACGAAAAAACCTGTCCCTAAAAAAATCATTTAATAAATTAATTTTAACAAATTGTTGTTATAATAAAAAGTATCGGAAATGTGAAAAAGTATTCAAAAAATCTATAAAAAAAGAAACAAAAAACTTTTTTTGTGTAATTTGATAAGTATTAGGTCTCATAATATTTTTTGTTTATTTTGATGTCTAGAATTGAACCGAACAGAAAAAAACCCGGAACAAGTGTTATTAAAAAAACACGTCAACAATAAATTTTAATTTGGTCAACCACGACATTCACATATAAATATGTCGGCAGTTTATCGACATTATAAAACATCTCTTTGGCATTGTTGCTAAACACTATTGAATTGAAATATATCATTCATTATAATATTCCCACAAACGATTATTTCAAAAGAAAAACGCTTGTAGGTATTCCATTAACATAATTTATGAACATATAAACATGTGTTTCTGTGTAACCAAGTTTATTTGATGCTTTGAAAATAAATCGTGCCATTTAGAAATATTATCGCGTTTAAAGATGAAACAGTGTAATTTAGGTTCAATATTTTTATCTCGCCTACCCCGCCTTGACCTGTTTCGAGTTCAAACCAACTTTCTAAGTATTAGTCTATTAATAAATCACAAATGTATGTTGATGCGGTAATAAATAAAGGTCGTTTAGAGGATATTATGTACCCATTCCTTGAATACGAATGTTTCATCAAAATAAACGACTAGGTACTATTTTAATCATCATCATCATCAGCCTATGTTAGTCCACTGCTGGACGTAGGCCTCTCCTATTAACTATGCGTATGCATTAGGAGGTAAATGCCCATAATCGCCACGCTGGGCAAACGGGTTGGCGATCGCAATAATATGTGCACTATTATGACATTGATGACGCTGCTGCCCATCATCAATCTTCTATTAAAGAATGATCAGTCTTAGTCGACTCTTACGACACCCGCGGGAAGAGTTGGGGTGATCACAAATGTATTCTTACTGCCGTCACCACACAGCCTACTTGCCGACACCACCACTTTTTCTTTAGTTCAGTCAAAATCGACGGTTACAAACATTTTGGTCAACCTATATTGACCCATTTTTATGGAACAACAATGGAAGCGTCGTTTTTTTCTTGAATTTTCATACTTATTTGACAGCGTGGCGATTATGGCAAAACCCCCCCCTAAAATATGACGAGTACAACAAAAAAATGGCCCCGAGGTTCCGGCGACTCCCAGTGCTCTGGCTTTGGTAGCGGTCAGGGCACTAGCGGAGTCAGGGGTGCGAAGAATCTCCGGCGAAGATCCGGCTACCACCACCGACAACCTTTGGCCCTGGCAACACTAAACACGCGCACACTGCGGACAGACGAGAGATTGGCTGAGCTCGAGGAGGACCTGAGCAGGTTACGATGGGACGTTATTGGGCTATCGGAAGTCCGAAGAGAGGGTGAGGACACGATAACCCTCAAGTCCGGTAACCTGCTCTATTTCCGGGAGGGCGACCAACAGTCCCAAGGAGGTGTCGGGTTCCTCGTCCACAAGTCCCTCGTGAGCAACGTGGTGAAGATCGAGAGTGTGTCGACTAGGGTGGCGTACCTTATACTCAGAGTATCCAAGCGGTACTCGTTGAAGGTCATACAGGTCTACGCTCCGACTTCTTCACACTCCGACGAAGAGGTAGAAGCTGTGTATGAGGACATATCAAAAGCCATGCACAGTCAAAGTCAAAGTCAAAGTCAAATAATTCTTTATTCAAATTGGAATAGCAACAAACTCTTTTGAATCGTCTAAATATGAAAACTACTTCCGGTTCGAACCCTATACCGCTGACCCAAGAAGAACCGGTAAGAAACTTGGCGGGAATTATTTTTTCAAACAACGGTGAAGTAGGTTTCAGTCCTGAAACCTACTTCACCATTGTTATGGGGGACCTAAACGCGAAATTGGGCAAGCGGAGCGATGATGAGCTGAGAGTGGGGCAATTTGGGGTTGGGTCTCGTAATCACCGGGGTCACTTACTGGCCAGTTTTATGGAGAAGGAGGGACTCTATATGATGAACTCCTTTTTCAAGAAGCGAGAACACAGGAAGTGGACCTGGATGAGCCCAGATGGTGCAACCAAAAACGAGATTGACTTTATCATGTCGACTAAGAAGCATATATTTAATGATGTCTCTGTGATCAACGCGGTTAAAACCGGAAGCGATCACCGCCTTGTAAGGGGCATATTAAATATAAGCATCAAGCTAGAGCGATCTCGATTGATAAAGTCTACGCTCCGACCAGCACCGACCCAACTTCAAAACCCCGAGAGCTTCCAGCTCGAACTGCAAAATCGTTTCGATTGCCTTCCCAGCGACGTGGATGTGGATGAGTATAACGACGGGTTTGTCGCAGCTGTCCATTCCACTGGGTCAAAGTTCTTTAAGACCCAGCGGAAGAAAGGCAATAAGAGGCTCTCTGATCCAACTCTAAAGCTCATGAAGGAAAGGAGTGAAATGGTTCTACAGTCCCCAGAAGATGCCGCATTATATCGCCGGCTCAATAGACAAATCTCCAAGTCGATCACCCGCGACATACGCCAATTTAATACCAACCGGATTAAAGAGGCTATTGACCGGAACAAAGGCTCTAAAGTTTTTGCGAGAGATTTGTCTATTGGTCAGAGCTGGCTTGCGAAGCTGAAGACTGGGGACGGTAGGATAGTTTCATCCAAACCTGAGCTTTTGAGTGAGATAGAGAGCTTTTACGGACAGCTGTACACATCAACACGAAGACTCATCTCCAATTTAGCTAACGACCCACGAGCTAAATTGACTCGACACCATACCGAAGATATACCGGACGTCAGCCTGTACGAGATTAGGATGGCTCTCAAACAACTTAAAAACAATAAGGCACCAGGCGATGACGGAATAACAGCCGAACTCCTGAAGGCGGGTGGAAAACCAGTCCTTAGGGCCCTTCAAAAGCTGTTTGATTCCGTCATCTTTAGAGGCAAAACGCCAAAGGCATGGAACAGAGGTGTGGTGGTGTTGTTCTTCAAAAAAGGTGACAACACCCTGTTGAAGAACTACAGACCCATCACACTTCTGAGCCATGTCTATAAGTTGTTTTCGAGAGTCATCACAAACCGTCTCACACGCAGGCTCGACGACTTCCAGCCTCCTGAACAAGCCGGTTTCAGAAAAGGCTTCAGCACCGTAGACCACATACACACGCTCCGTCAAGTTATACAGAAGACCGAGGAGTATAACTTGCCCCTCTGCTTAGCGTTTGTGGACTACGAAAAAGCCTTTGATTCGATCGAGACGTGGGCTGTACTACAGTCTCTCCAGCGGTGCCAAGTAGACTACCGGTACATTGAAGTGCTGAAGTGCCTGTACGAGAATGCCAATATGTCAGTTCGCCTCCAGGATCGGAACTCGAAACCAATTCCATTGCAGCGGGGAGTAAGACAAGGAGATGTTATCTCTCCTAAATTATTCACCGCTGCACTGGAAGATGTTTTCAAGGTTCTGGACTGGAGGGGATATGGCATTAACATCAATGGCGAGTACATCACTCACCTTCGGTTTGCCGACGATATAGTAGTCATGGCTGAGACCATGGAGGACTTAAGTACTATGCTCGATGATCTCAGTAGAGTCTCTGAAGATGTTGGTCTTAAGATGAACATGGACAAAACGAAGATCATGTCGAACGTCCATGTGATACCAACTCCAGTGAAAGTTAGAAACTCTACACTCGAAGTTGTTGACGAATATGTATACCTGGGACAAACAGTCCAGCTGGGTAAGTCCAACTTCGAGAAGGAGATCAATCGTCGAATCAGACTTGGTTGGGCGGCGTTCGGGAGACTACGCAATATCTTCTCGTCCAATATACCGCAGTGTCTCAAGTCGAAAGTCTTCGACCAGTGTGTGTTGCCAGTGATTACTTACGGATCTGAAACGTGGTCGTTTACCATGGGACTCATTAGGAGGCTCAGAGTCACTCAACGAGCGATGGAGAGGGCAATGCTCGGGGTTTCTCTGCGAGATCGCATCAGGAATGACGAGATCCGCAGAAGAACGAAAGTGACTGACATAGCCCGAAGAATCGCCAGGTTAAAGTGGCAGTGGGCTGGCCATATTGCCCGGAGGACCGATGACCGGTGGGGTCGGCGTGTTCTCGAGTGGCGACCACGCACTGGACGGCGCAGCGTGGGAAGGCCCCCCACAAGATGGAGCGACGACCTGGTAAAGGTTGCGGGTGTCCAATGGATGCGGACAGCTCACGACCGATCTTTGTGGAACTCTCTGGGGGAGGCCTATGTCCAGCAGTGGACGTCAATTGGCTGATGATGATGATGATGATGATGATTTGACACCATAGTTAAAGTTGTTTAAAATCAGTGACAGATTCCGATTTTATTATATTGTATCACCACTTTTGTAACAGCCTGTATAAATCATAATTTAAAAAGTTGGCGGTTTCTGTGACTAGACTTCAGTCAGAGCACATTGCTATCTCCTGATGGCTTCTCTTCACGTAGGATTCACTAAACATTGGTATTAAATCAGATTACAAAATAATAATCCAAATATTATTATGACGCTACAAGAACAAACAACTAAATATTTACATTACTCTTCTAAGATTACGTAGTGCTTGCGTAAGAGCGTTAATTTTATTCATGAAATGATAAATGAATCATTATTGACTGTTTCCCAAATGATTCAAGCCATTGTCACGTATTGGTTGGATAGAGAATCTGTTTAAATACTTCTTAGTTTACTATTTAGTATCAGTAGTACGTGATGAAACTTACATTGAAATATTTTGTTACAATTTCGACACTTCAGGATTCGAGCAGCATGGTATAGAAACACGTTCAGAGCAATCCTAGCACACATGTAAGAGTTGGAGCCGATAGTCCAACAACACTGGACTTAGGTGATTAGGTATACTTAGGTGCTGCTTTAAGTATAAAATACTATCATATCATAGCCCCAACAAGTTCGCCTTTAAGAGAAGTGTATGTGATTACTTTGCTGACAGAACTAATCATTGTTGATGAGTCTCCTTAGTGTTTTCTATATGCATTTGTATTTATGTATGTGCATAGTTATTTATTTGTGTATTTATATATATGTATATATATATATATATATATATATATTAGAGTGTATATTATTATCTATGTAATAGTGTATTCAGTATTGTATCAGTTGTTATTTTATTCATTGTTTATTAGCTTCTCTTGCACCGCTCACAGTTTCTCTGTTTTGCCCGATGGTTGACTGGTAGAGAATGCTTCATAGCATTAAGTCCGCCTTTTGTATGATTTTTATTTTGTGCAATAAAGATTAAATAAATAAAATAGGGCAATGAGCTCCCCCCCTCAACGAAGTCCTGGGTCCGCGCCTGCTATCGTCTTGTTGATCGTATGGAGTACAATAAGTATTTATGAATGATTGATTACATACTATGTGCCCATGAGGAAATTGAAAAAAAATTACAGACGATTTCTGACCAAATTTGAAGTGAAAAATGTCGTATGAAGTTTACCGGAGTACCTATTCTACCTATTCATAGTCGAATAAGTATATGACTCGAGCACTCAGTACATTTTGTAATTTCTGTGTGATTACTAGATAATTTGGATTTCTTTAACAAATAAACGATAAATGCTTAGCCATTTCTTCAGTAATTGCGGAAATATGCCGCAGTGGAAACTCCCTGTCCATTACACAATTTACACAACACGTGGTTGCAAACCTTTATCTAAACTATGTTATAATATAACCCACTGAAATGGTAAAGAGAAATAACAATACAGAGTGCTCAAGTCATAAATGCTAAACTAGACTTATAAGATTTATACCAGTGGCCTATTTCACCATAATTACAAGTGTGACAATTGTAAAATATCACTGTTACTGACGTCACAGGCCCCCGTAGGCTACAGATGCCGCTTACTATCATAGGGTCCATGTGCTTGTTTGCCACCAACATAAAATTATTACTAACAACGATTTTATATCGTTAATAAACTACTTTTTATTTTCCGAAACCCGTGACAATTGTTGCAAGGTTTAGTACAATTTTCATCAAATTTTGACATGAGGTTCGGCTTATGTCGGGATTTTGCTACAATTGTCGTGTTTTTTGTGACAATTGTAATTTTGCTTCGCAAAAAAGTAGTTATTTACTGCTGAATTATTAAAGTTCCTGGACCGCATTTTATGTTGGTGGCAAACAAACGCACGGCCCTTCTGATGGTCAGCGGTAACTGTAGCCTATAGACGCCCCGATTGGAGAAACAGTAAATTTACAATTGTAGCACTTGTCAAAGTGGTGAAATTGGGGCCAGGTGTTTTACCAGTCACTGAAAACCTTAAACATCCCATAGGTATAAGTCACACTGAGCAACTTTTACTATGGTAGCCAGTAGGCTTAACACAGGATTAGTAGGATAATATGTCGCCGCGAAATAGACTATCCATCCCTCTTTAAATCATATCATCATCATCATCATATTCAGCCGTTATTCGCCCACTGCTGAGCATAGGCCTCTCTTCTTGTACGCCACTGGTCCCGGTCCTGAGCTAACCTCATCCAAAAGTGACCCGTATTCTTCCGAATATCGTCCACCCATCGAGCGGTCGGACGCCCTGCGCTTCTCCCATCTGAAAGCGGCACCAATCCGTTAACATTTTGGTCCACCTGCCAACCCCGAAATCGCGATACAAGTGCGAAAAAAAAATCGAAACGAGTGACAATAAATTAAAACACAACCATTTCGCACCTGTATCTTACGACATTTTTCAGTACAGATGGCCCTCCGAAGTTTCACCCTGACAAAAAATGAACCAATTTTTGCACTTGTGATACATAGAAAAGTCCAAATAGTTTTGAGTTTTTTTGCCTAATAAGATACTATACCTTCTAAAGAAGTAGATTGTATCCCGCTAAATATGACTTGAGCGGTGAACGAGCATAAACATGGAAACCGCCCTTAAGAACATTGCCATTCAAATTATCGGGACTATTAGCACACAAACACAAATACACCCACATTGAAATAAGGCGATACGTTTACAGACTCGAATGAAAAATAGAGGAAACTAAATTATAGTCATCTCTATTGCACTAATATGAATACTTAAGTGTAGTGTAATACTTAAGCGAAATGCATATAACGTCAACAAATACCAATCAGCAAAAAGACTTCGCTAATAACCTTCATGCAATGATTGCTACTCATAACTGGCAACCTAAACGTTTGCGGGTATTTAAAAATATTGTGACATGGATAGGTTTATGCCGTAAATTAAAGAGCCAGTCAAGTAATTCACTATAAAAATAATTAATATAATTGTTTGCAGTATAAATATACAAAATATACCCAGTCTTAAAATGTAGTAATGATATAAAACAGACTAACACAATGTAAGGGAATATTAATTTATTTATTAATTTAATCTTTACTGCACAAAAGTAAAACTTACAGTACAACAGGGTCAGGCAGACTTAACGCCACGAGGTATACTCTACCAGTCATCACCTTGCGGCAAAGTAGAGGAAATTGTAGGCAGAGCAAATGATGAGTCCGACCGATTTCGGCCATGGCGACCACTTCGACTCCTAATCGGTATTTTTGCGCTCATGCGCTCGCAGATGGCTAATATAACCTATCTTTGCGGCGAAACCCCGTGCACATTGAGGACACGTAAGTACCCTGTTTACATAATTATATGTGATAGCAGCAGGTGGACGGGCCTTGAGCTGGTCGCGTTTGACGTCAAGGTCAATTTCACGTTGATCCTCGAACTCCCGCACCTTGTTGTTAACCAACCTGCGCCATTCTGGCCACTGTGCTGCCAGACGCTCCCATCGAGAGGGCTCTATATTACAATTCTTCAAGTGACGTTTTTGGACATCCTTGTACCGGAGGAGTTGACCGCCATGCTGTCGCTTGCCCTCCTCCAGCTCAGAGTATAATATACGCTTTGCCACTCTCTCCTCCGCCATACGCGATACGTGACCACACCACCGAAGCTGCCGACGCATTAAATAAGATTCAATGCCACCAACATTGGCTCGTCGCAGAATATCGGTATTACGCACTCTGTCGGACCATCTAATCTTCATGATGGCACGGAGGCATTTGAGGTGGAAACGATCCAGAGTGCGTATGTGGCGACGATACACGCACCACGTCTCGGAGGAATATAAGAGGTTTGGCAGCACAATTGCCATGTAGACCGATATCTTGGTGGCCAACTTAAGATCGTGTGAGCAGAAGACCTTGGAACACAGCTTGCCAAATGCTGCAGCTGCAGCACCAAGCCTGCTGTTGATCTCAGCATCAAGGTCACACTTAGTTGTTACAGTGTTTCCCAGGTAGCGAAACTTTCCGACCTGCTTCAGCACGTCGTCACCAAGCTTTATGACCAGTGTCTCGTACCCGTGATTATCCAGGGACATCACCTCTGTCTTCGTGACACTGATCTTTAGGCCGAACTTACAGCAGGCATGGTGAAAAGCGGACATCAGCTGTTGCAAGCCGTCTGCGGATTCTGCTAGGAAGCACAAGTCGTCAGCATACATAATCTCAGAGATCAATGCATACGAGACTTTTGTATGGGCCTTAAGTCTAGCCAGGTTGAAAAGACTGCCGTCTGTTCGGAAGCGGATGCGGACTCCTTGGGAAACTGTTTGTAAGACCTCTCTAACTGCCACTGCAAAGTATAGAGCGAACAGAGTCGGTGCTAATACGCAACTTTGCTTCACCCCACAGGTAACGGGGAAGAAGTCAGTCTGTTCGCCGACTACAGAGACGCAGCACTGCATGTCGTCATGCAGGAGTCTGAGAAGTCTTACAAACTTTTCCGTGCATCCAAGCTTTCCCAGCACTACCCAAAGAGTTTCACGAGGCACACTGTCGAAAGCTTTCTCAAGGTCAACAAAACAGAGGTACAGTTGGCGACCCTGCTCTCTGCTCTTCTCCTGAAGTTGACGTACGGAGAAGATCGCTTCGCATGTGCCTCGGTCAGGTCGGAAGCCAAATTGGGTTTCGGGCAGAATCCTTTCAGACAAATCTTTTAGGCGGTTTAATAGAATTCTGGCAAAGACCTTCCCAGGGGCCGAGAGTAGAGAAATACCACGGTAAGAGTTGCAGTCAGATCGGTCGCCCTTGTTCTTGTATAGAGCACTTATGCGCGATACTTTAAAAATATCTGGAACTTAATTATTATTCGTTGTTGTGTAATAAGAAGAAGAAAAGATTTATTGTATAGTATAATTTCTTAATACCAGATATAAGACGATGGCCAAATTGAACAATGTGGTCAAGCGTTAGTTTAGGAAAATGAAAAACCCAAAACGTTATAATAAACATTAATTACTATAGGTAAACAAGAATCTAATGGCATTTTTAAAAGTGATGAAAAATAGTCGTTTTCATATGATAACAGTCAACTGATGAGTACAAATCGGTTACAGTACAAATCAGTATGGCAGTCTTATTAAGCTGCGTAAACCCCTTCTTAGACAAGTAAAAGTCTTCATCTTTGAAATGAAGAGAACCAATTATAGATATTTTGCTAGGCATCCAATCATTATTTTCTCGTCTCTCTAATCGGACACCTTTTACCCATTTGTCTCTACGAACAGCATCTTGCGGTAATCTGAATGGAAAAGAATTAAAATGCGATGTAAAATGAAAATTAAATTTAGTTATAAATTTGAGAACTTCGTACCTACTTTTGCATAGTTAGTTCAATCCCATGAAAGTGAAAACGGAATTTATTAAAATGTAATATATTGAAATCAAATCTCAGTTAATAAAAAAACTTGCGTCATTGGGCATAACGACATCCCTATAGTATACTACCATTTTAAAACGTCATATGCTATTGTAAAATTGTATGGACTTACGACGTTTTGGTTTAGAACGGTAGTATAAAAAAATGTCATAAATATTGTTATATTTATATTCAAAATGATCGAAGTTATCTGTTTACTAACACGAGAAAAATAATTCCCCTGTCCTTAGATCGAACTGTTTTTACACCAGCCTACAGCACATGAAGGCCTTTTTAATTCGTTTTTACCGTTATTTATAGAAACGCATTCAGACGTCCGTCAATTACTGTCAACTCGGCCAGACTGAAACAGCTCCAGGAGTAGTTTTTTAGGAACGCCCACTCAAGAGTAGTTTGCGTTGGGTCATAATTGCACGGACAGGATGTTTCCATGGTTTATGTGCGTTCACTGGACTTGAGCATGAACACTGTTATTTAGATTCCTCTGGCATTACTCAGTAAATTTCCATAGTAATTACTGTAGGAAAACTGATAACCCAATCCATCAACAACTTAATTATGAATCCCTATCGCGAATCGACCGATCGTCTATTATGTCTCTTTCGTACCAATATACAAGAGCGATCAACAACAACATACAAGAGCGAGACAACTCATGATAGACCTGTGTTCAATGGACGGAATATATGTGTTTATATGAGTACTAATCTAAAGAAGTCACCTCTGACTTCTGAGTTTTCTGACCCTGGAGCCCTCCCGCGAGCAATAATATCTAGATAGGAAGATACCTACTCACTTGCTTAACCAAGTAGGTAACTATGATGTTAATGTTACATAAAAAGGATAAAAGTATGATGAATGTCAAAATAGTGGCTATTCGTGAGTAAAGGCCTCCCTGAAGGTGTATGATGTGATGTGATGGTACGTTACGATAGATCTTTTGCCGTTGTTGCCGTCAGGTTCTATAAAACCAAGTTTCCAGTGTTCTGAGCGAGCATTCTTTTGTTTTTGGGCAGATGAAAACAGCATTTTACATAGCAAAAATGTTCGTTCGTCAGCCCACAAACAAGCGAATACTCGCTCAGAACACTAACGGCCCGGCCACGACATTGGTCAGGCGACCAGCGGCGAGCGAATCCATGAGCTGGCGCGGGATGCCGATATGGGTACGAGAGGGAGCACTAAATATACGTTTTCCGCTAAGCCGTTCGCCTTAGACCGATGTCGTGGCCGCGGCGTAAGTGAAAACGCGGCTGCAAATGCGAAAGTAACGAGAGACACGATAAACGGTAAACAGGTGACCATCATAAGACACCGACTCATTAAGGTCGATTTAGACCAAACGAGCGAATGCTCATTCTATCCCCCACACTATTAGAGACTTCATCTCTAGTTAATGTAATAGGTATATCCGTATTTATATTAAATCTTTATGTTTCGTTTTTAATTAATGCATGTTAGCTGTAAGATGTTATAAAACTATTATTTGAAAAAAAAAGTCCCGCTGAGTTTCTTGCCGATTCTTCGCAGGCAGTGGTGTAGGGTTAGAACCAGAAGTAGTTTTTTTTTCTCATTCTCTATTTAGTTTAACGATTCAAAAGCGCTCGTTGCTGGGCCTAATTGAATAAAGAATATTTTGACTTTTGACTTTGACTACGAAATCAACGAATTACGACGAATCACGTTTTGTGTAACGAACGAACTTCGTAGAGTGGAGGATAGAATGAGCAGTCGCTGGTTTGGTCTAAATCCACCTTTACGTAGCAACTGGCAGGAGACGTAGTGATTATTATTCTCTTTGGGCAGGAGCATGCATTAATCCGTGACAAGTTTAGTGGCGAATAATAGTGGCGGGGGAAAATTTATATTAATACTAAAAACCTAATTGTCCATATAGCTATCTGCTATCTCAATGAGGGTTTTCTGAAATGACGTTCACCAGGGCGGCAGCACTGAGGCGTCATGTCCAGAAACTTGTCTAAATTCTTAGAGCACCTATAGTTTTGTGTTTAAATGTTTTGTATGAGTTATAAAAATTATAGAAAAAAAATATAAATCCCTTCTAGTTATTTTTTCTTTGGAGCTAGATAATTGTGTTTCTTAGCGGGACCTTACGGCTAAGTGGCGCCAACTAGTGGCATACGTTTTCGAGAAAACCCTCATTAACTTCTGTCATACCTACCCACCGTACAGAGGTCACGAGACATCAGCAAGATAAACCCGAACTTTCTTGACAAAATACGCAGGAAAACATTGTCTTTAGGTACCTACACATTTAGCGATTAAATCTTCGGTTGCCAAAACACGGCAACAAATCGTCGGCTGACAAGCAAAACTCAGTATAAAAACTATCACTACTCTTAGCAATCTCGTATGTCAATATTGAATTAGAATGACTTTTGCTTCAAGTACGTATTTGTTACTTAGTGAGTTTTGGTAGTCAGCCGACGAAATACAGTCGCATATATCGAAAACTTATAGTGCATTTAAATGTACGGTCGAGGAAATTGAATGTTTAACAGTTTATGGCTCACTTTACGTTGAACGTGCTTAGTACATACAACACAACCTGCGACCATATATAACATGGACGTCTAACGCCAGCTCAAAAATGCCCCCAAAAGCAATTGTTCAATTGTGCCAAGATGGGCAGGACATAGCGCATTTATAATATTTCGGCGCAACATCTTTGACAAATGTTTATAGAATATAGCCAATCAAAACTTTGATGAACCAATCACAACTACTTTTAAATGGCGGTTTAAGTTTTTATAGGTTGATATTGACACTCATTACCGTGATGCATTGAAGAGGGGGTGACACTTGTCAACAAAAATTCAGGACCGTTTTTGAAAGGCAATTAATATGGCGTGCGGCTTCCAT
Organism: Thaumatotibia leucotreta; assembly: GCA_025490895.1. Lineage (NCBI taxonomy): Eukaryota > Metazoa > Arthropoda > Insecta > Lepidoptera > Tortricidae > Thaumatotibia > Thaumatotibia leucotreta. Next base: position 802 of record JALPQI010012996.1, on the reverse strand, counting down.
GTTTTATTTGTTCGTAGAACACAACCAATTTAACTTGAACCGCAAAGTGCTAAAAATTCAATTTCCTCGAATGTACAACATTTTCTTGTCATTTGTTACCGTGATTACCTGCATAGGCCTAGCCTATCGTATACGTTATGTTATCGCTTATCGTATACGACTGCAGAATGGCATCATGGCTAGTAAATAAAACAGCCACATGGTATAAACAAGTAAGTATAATATATGTAGAAGAACACTGTGTAGTACAAGTATTTGTAAAAGCCGCGCTCGCGCGCGCGCCGCCATCAACGCCGCGCGTACGCAGACGGCTTCGCGCGCTGGATCTTCTTCAGGAGGATCTATAACAATAAATCAATGTCATGGGACAGTCTTACCCGTACACAAGCCAGCAATTGTACATTTTATAAAATAAATAATATAGAATCGGAGTACTTATAATTTATTAGCAATAAAAGTTTTTATGAGCACGTATCGGTTGTCGTATTATCATAAGGGGGTAGCTTTTTTCTGTCTGTTATTGCCATGGTTACGATCGCCTGAAACACGCAGATTTTACGCAAACTAATGCTACTTAAACTAGGTATTGTTCGTGGAATATAAATTGGTAACTTTCAACCTACATTACAGTAAAAAATAAACATTCAATTTAAAGGACCATGCGTCAAAATTGCCCCAAGACCAACAAACATGAGAGTTGGGTCATTAAATAGGTCTTTAACTTTAGTTTATTTCATTCTATGGGCATGAAATCGAATTCCATTGCAGAACTGAGATATTCATATATTAGTCAGCGTGAATA
>JALPQI010012995.1:0-43308 GCA_025490895.1 Thaumatotibia leucotreta | reverse complement strand
ATTTACCCGTCCCACTATCAGCCACTCGATATCTCTTAACGACAGATCAAGTGAAAGTATTGCCGATTCGAATAAATATACGCCATTTCTGTTCCCGACTGCAATGCGGCATTCAATTATGTTTTGCTCTGCGCTTCATATATGTACGAAGTTTGCAGTGGCCCGTATGTTATGCTAAACTGATTTGGAATTAATATCGAATTTTGTTGGAGCCAGTGAATTGCGTTCTCGCTGCGCTCTCTAAAATCTCTAAATTGTAAATTGTCAAGGCTATAAATATATGTACCACAATTTTACCTTAATCCATTGAAATAAGGGAGGACTTTGCCAATACTTGCACACAAACTCGTATTTTTGCCCTTCATTTAACCTACTGAAATAGTACCTAACCTTCGTACTGAATCTTGACCGTCCTGGCTTGCTACCGCCAACATCGAAATTCGTAAATTTCGAGTATTTGTCTCCTTCACAACGAAGGCATCATTAGGTTGACAGAGACAAATCCTCGAAATTTGTGGAATTCGAAGTTTGAGGTTTGGAAGAAATTCTTGCACTCGATATGAAAATAAAAGTTTATAAATGGGTTAAATAATTCAATAAACATGATGACCAAAAACCGTGTGATCTAATAATTAATTTAACTATTTTGTATAAATAATTATTCTCCTTAAACGACGCTTTATAAACATTCAATATCCGCTCAGATATTTATTAGGTATAGGCTCAGATATCGCTTGCGGTTGCGGCCTTTTCTACTTATTTCAAAAATCAGTCGTCGTAGTAAAAAAATCTTCATAATATCTACTATTCTACTCTTTATTATGCTTATGTCTGTATTAAGGCGAATTTTGCACGATTTGCACGATATAGTAACCTATACCACACGTTGCAAAGTGCATAGTGCGACGATTAGACATGCTTTGAAAGTAATGTAGGCCGACGAAACTGCAGTCCGGATTTCACATGCATTTATCAAGGAAAAAGATTTTTAAGCCTAAGAGCTTAATTGCTGACATGATAGCGCTACTTTTTGGACGAGGATACTTACATTTTCCCAAATGAATGCGACATTTACTTGAAATTTACTACTGTTCATGCTTTTATAGAATACCTGTATAATTAGGTACTTAATAGGTAACTCAGTCATATTGCGATACTGATCCAATCGTCGCTATTCAAGAGTTTCTGATTAATAGATTACTTTTGAAAGGATTTTGTAATACTACTAGTAAGACTAATATAACATGGAGGCCAAGAGCAACCCAAAAATCAAAAAAACTCGGATTTCTATCGGCGCCTCGCGTCCTACATTATAAATCTCATAGTAATGTTCAGAAGGATAAACAGCACCAAATTATCCTAACACAGTAGATACAGGGAACCGAGGAATTATCCAGACAGACCCTCGTTCCCACAGGGGGCGCCCCTTGCTCGTAAACTGGTCTCATGGGCAAATGTTATCATTGCCCGCGCTAATTTCACGTAGTGACGTGCCGTGTTTGTACGGAGCTCAATAAAGCTAGGATACACATACAGGCCGGCTTTGAGGAGTTGTTAATGACAAAAGTTTAGAGACATTAGCATTAGACACATGTGACGAAAACTTTGCACTTTAGTTCAACTGGGCTCCTTTAAGTAGAAATAGAAAACGATAATTTGTGGCAAGAAATACTTATGGGGGATGTAAACAATATAAATGTATACATATTTCGGATTCCAGCGTTGGTTTGGGGTAGCTTGTGAACACATGGATTGCGTCGATTTGTCGACACAAAATATTTATACAAGGTGGAATTCGACGAGGGACCTTTACGGAAATGGGAGATAGTTAAGGCTATACTGAGCAACTTTTACTATGGGACCAACCCCGAAATCGTAAAAAAAAAATTGCTTTCATACATTGTGTGTGTACATGCCGTACCTTTTTGTATGGATAAGTTTTTTTTTATATACGATTTCGGGGTTGGTCCCATAGTAAAAGTTGCTCAGTATAGCCTTAACTATCTCCCATTTCCGTAAAGGTCCCTCGTCGAATTCCACCTTGTATAAACTAATTATAAGCTAAAATATCCTTGACATTATCCTTCAGCAAATCCTAAACAAATACCGGACAGAAACCTTTTTGTCGACAAAGTTAAATTGCCGTGGATAACGTTGTTGGAGTTACTTTTGTCAAAAAGTTACCGCTTGCCGCCGTGGGCGTGCGAGTTTTCAATTCGCGTGGGTGGCGTGTTACAAGTGTGTTTGTACTAAGTGGTGTCACAGGAAAGTTAGTTCAGTGCTAACGATGCTTTATGTGCGGGAAATTATTGTGGGAAAACTTGAATTATGAATGCAAATGCAGGGATTAAAAAATGACACTGAAGCTTGCAGAGACTTGGTAAGGAATTCATCGAAATTAGCAATGCTACCAGGTGATGGTAGGGCAGCGGCGTTCACATAGAACATTTTGTCTAATAGGTAGTCAACTTTCATAGTCAAACCGACAAAGACCAGAAAAAAGAAAAGTAAAATATTCCGTTATACAGCAATGAAAACAGAGAGAGAGTGAATATTTCTGCTGTTTATACAGCCCTGATAGCATAATTTTAACGTTATACTATGCTGTCAGAAGCATTCACGGGCCGTTAGCCCAGACATATTCATAATTTGATTCTCTTAACACAATATAATTGTTAAAATCAGTACAGTGTCTTTCAAAAGCCGCTGTCTAAAGTATGGTAAATATGTTGTATGTATAGCTTGCTGAGTGGTGGTGTGCTAGTGCAAACACTAAGCGGCCGTCTACAGTTCTAAATCATAATATTTTTCCGTTGGTTCGTTAAGGTGCATTTAGACCAAACGAGCATTCGCTCATTCTATCCCCCACTCTAAGAAATCAACGAATTTCGACGAATCACGTTTTGTGTAACGAACGAAGTTCGTAGAGTGGGGGATAGAATGAGCGATTGCTCGTTTGGTCTAAATGCACCTTTACAGAAACGTCCGAATGTATTGTTTTGGTCCTGATTAACTTCAGTGTACTGTATACTGAAGTTCGTAGTAATGGCATTATGACTTTGGTTATTTCAGTGAAAATACGATGGTAAAGTATTTTGGACTACATCATTATCTATTGGACATGAACACTTCGTCAAATCGGCATGTTATTGTGTGTCACTATCACCCCTTCTTGAGCTATTTTCGTGCCGATGTCATGATTGACGATTAAGATTCCACTGAAATGTATCTTAGGAGTTCTGTTATAAACAATACTATTTCTATTAGCTATCTATTTGGGTGGCAGCTTTCGTCAAAATATATTTCAATTAGCCGAAAATACTTGTTATGAGTCGAGTCTACGGTTTTCGGTAGGTTTAAGTCAATTTCATTCTCAAATTAAGTGCCTACAACTGTTGTAGGCACTTGAGAATGGAATTGAGTAACTCTACTGCTCATAATATTTGAATTGCGGTATCATTGAATATTGCATATTATAGCCCCGTGAATTAATTACGTAGATGAGCGGAATTAGGGTGCTTTACCGTTTCACCGGAACCGGTGGAACCTTCCAGATAAATTTGTCTAGCGGCTCGTGGAACATCAAATATTCAATCGGCACGGGCGTGATTCGTGAGTTTGCAATTTTAGAGAGCATATTGGAAAAGTTTTGGCGGTGAATAATCTCAAATGACACACAGCAGATGCTGAGATTTGAATATCGACTACATCAAAGTATAACTGTCGCTCAGCACGTTTTCTTAAGTATATAAATAAATCTGTAGTACCTATTTAGATTGTAGTACTTGGCTTTTTTATGTACAGCATAACAATACCAAATGACCTTTTTATTTTTTTCATTGAATGTGTGCGTATAGGAAGATACGTGTAAAAAGGAGCATATAGATTGGGGTAGAATGGGTTCTCATTGCTAAGGGCTTCGCATGGGCCATGTGATTGTTAGCCACAGTCATGTTATAAAACAATATCCGATCAATAGGAATTTGAAGGCATAAAACTAGCAGAACAATGACATTTGTGTTTTTACATAAGAATACATGAAATTTCAGAGCTTTCAAGTGACCCTCTCTTGCGAAGGTAAAACATTAATATTACACCAGTGGTCCAGAAAGCTTTGTCCTTGTATAAAGCTCCGCTCGTTAGCGGAGAGCTTTTTTGCGTCGCGAATTTGCCCTGAGTAGACATTTTAGGTCAATTGCTGCATTTCGATCTAGAAGCCTCGAAAGCTTTTACTGTAAATCTAAAACTTCCAGGTTTAATAGTTGCAAATGTGCCGAATGGTTAGGAGTCATTTGCAGAAGTAATTTTATTTGCTATTCCTTGAGTCTAAAAATCTAGGAGAACACAGAGTCAATTAAGCTTGACTTTACATCCAATTAATATCCAATAATAACCTACTGTGAGTAAAAATAGAAACCCGCGAATATAAAATATGTATAGCGATTTATCCAAAAACCTCTGCATCCTCTAATATATTTCATCTCCGTTCATTTTTCTTAGCCCTTGTCATAACAATGACGGATCTATGTAAATGGGCTAGCTGCCCCCGATTTTCTAGGGGCAGAGTTCAGAATAAAAAAAACGACATGAAGATGAAGGTGCTTTTGCCGTCGTTATGCATATGTACGAAGATAGGTTTTCACATGAAATGCATGATAGGTATGTGTAAACCCAACTGCGCTAGAATAAGGTGAATAAAGAGGTTTTTACTTGCGCATATAAAAAGTCAGAATAAAGTATTATAGTTCTGAGTAGACGTGTGCGCCGATCTAAAAATGATCGGCGGCGGCGTTTGCTGAAAAGTCGGCGGCGGCGGCGTGATTTCGGCGTGAAATCGGCGTCAAGGTCACATGAATAAAAAAGTGGAATTCGATAGTGTCATTTGTCATAGTTTAAATAAATACAATATATAAATGTTCATCAAACACCACCACTACATATTATCAGTTTTCTCTTCCCACCATGTTCTAACATAATAATTTTCAACAGTAACTGGGTTTGGACTAGCCCTATTCAGATTAGCTCTCCTAAATCCCCTATCATAGCATGCCATAAGGATAAATAGGGCGCTGCCCACGTCCATTGGATTCCAACTATCTTTACCAATTGATCAGTCCATCATATTGGGAGGCATCCTACGCTGCGTCGACCAGTTTATGCTTGCCACTAAGAAATCATTTGCCCCACCGGTAGTTTTGCGAGTAATGTATTTCCAGCCCACTGCCACTTTAGTTCAGCGATTTCTTTAACTACTTTCCAGTTCTTCTGTGGCTCTCAACTAGGGTTTGCGGTTTGTTAGGGTTTGTTCGATTTTCAGGATCTGGATAATGCGGATATCGAAAATCAGCGGATCCGGATATTTCGGATAGTACGTATCCATTGCAAATACATGAATGCTGTTTTCTAAGATTTTTTTTTTTTTTCTTTAAGTTATAGTGTTTGGCCTTATTCAGAGTTAACGCTGAAATAATAGTTGTTCAGTTTACATTTTAATTACACTTGAATATGCAAAACAAATTATAACTACAAATTTCTCTATATAAAAGTACATATTTTAAACTTCTAACGTTTTTTTATCAGAATAACATCTATTATCTGCCCTAGTATCTAAATAAGCCTGAGGGCCGAAAATCCGATGGCGAGGCGTTAAGCCCGTGACACGATTTCAGTGCTCTCCGATACAATTACGCTTCCCAACTGTCTTAACGCCAGCAAAGGCCGCAGACCGAGCTCATGCAGAGGCGCGCAAACACGTCTCTGTATCTAAATAGATTGCGAAGGCCCAGTTTCACGTAAGGCTGAAGGCCTGGAGCGTCTCACAGAGGTGCGCCAGGTGACGAGGCTGAAGGCCGAGCTGCCAGAGCCTAGCGCTCCCATGCTACAGAATGGTTTAGTGTGACACTCTGCGGCCCTCCGATTCGTTTCGATCCCTTGCGAAGGCCGAAAGCCGAACTCCACTTAGGGCTGCACAGAGACGCGCCAGCTTGCCTCACTCGTACTCATTGGGTGGTTCTCCATGGTTTCAGCCATAATAACTTTGTAGTTGGCAATCCGAAGGCGAGTGATATATTTGCTAGTGGTGTTGATGACTAGCCCATTCCATTCCAGTCCAATATCTTGAAAACCTCTTCCAAAGCAACAGTAGCAAGTTTTGGAGACAAGACATTTCCCTGTCTTAATCGTCGCTGCAATGGTCGGGATTTCGAATACCGGTCTTGAAAACGAACTAGGGGGCTATAACGATCTCCTAATGCGATCCAGTTTTGGACCTAAACTGAATCGCGATGTGTCAGTTGCATAGAATACCTGTCGAAAATTGGCTAGCCGAACCTAAACTGAATTGCATGTAAGAGGTCATGGTAACCCCCCTGGACACTACAATATAAGTACCGGTAGTCTACCTATGTGGCTTACTTCTTCTAATGTTTGTTGGTTGGTTGTTCTTTGGACACATAGCCCGTAAACCTGGGGAAGAATTCCAAAAACTTTTTGTCTTAAGAAAGATTGGAAAGAAAAGGTCGAGAGGAAGGAGCCCCATGCGCTGGAGTTGCCAGATCCACCCATCACTCAACTTTCGGGTTGCTGAAGCGATCCACGCTACGGAAAATTGGAGAGGCTGGTGGAAGATCGTGAAAGAGAAATTAATGAGTTGATAAGTCACACCCCCAGAATTGGGTTATTGACGCAAGGAGGAGTAGTCTACTTAGTACCGCTGAAGATACTGTAGTACAGCCCAGGTCTCGATCAATCCAAATGCTTCATAGACCACGACCGCGAACGCTAACCTGAGGGGCAAGTTATACCTCTCGATCTTCTGTATATACTGACGTTGCTTGTGTATGTGATTTACGGAGCTGAAGCTTTTGTAGAAACCGAAACAGGCTACTTCAGGAGGTTGAAAAGCAACTATTAGGCTGACAGTAATTTCCCTACATAAGAGCATTATTTATTTAGTAACCAAATACGAAGCGTAGTGTGTACTGTGTAGTATTTAGCCCATAAGAAATAACTCTGTTATTCAGTCAAGGCCACGCCGATTTCACGCCGACCATTAGTCGGCGGCGGCGGCGTGGCAAAAAAGGTCGGCGGCGGCGTGACGCCGGCGCGGCGCACACGTCTAGTTCTGAGAAACCAGAACTCAGCATAGTCAATTAAAACCCATACATGTATATTTAAATGACATATTTTATTTGGTTAAAGGCCCTTTTAATAATTACGTCGGTTCATGATTTTAAAGCAGGTTGATTTTAGTTTATGTATAGTCCCGATTATACAAGACCTATTACATTATCTAATCTAATAATTATGATGTATTGAGCTGTTTTAGCAATATCTGCGCTGTGTCTATGTTATGAGGTTGTCTGTCATACTTGTTATTTTCACTTCTTATATGGTCAGACAGTTTTGTGTCAGACAGAAATGAGGGCCACGTAGTTACTATACGGCCCCAATACATTACACATTACTCATCAACTCAAGCGTTTACAAACAACAACCTGATGAAACGTTGCAATGGATACCAATCCCCTAGTTCCCCTAACCAGTATAATGTGTTGTCATTATATATGGGCTATTTTTTCATATCCGTACAAGGCAGTGCCAAGTTTTTCACATCATCGCCGGACATTCAACCTAAATCTATTAATTCTCAGTCTGGGCTCAATACAATCCAGCTCCGAAGGAGCCTGTCTAGGCGTCTAGACTGGTAACCGGCTAAAAAACGATACGGCTGCATCCTCCTGTTGTATTATTTCTATTCTCTCTCTGGGATTCAGTTACAGTTGGCTTGTTGCAGACAGAAAACCATACGCATTCAAATTTTGTTTCGTAAAATAGCTATTCGCTGAATACGGGCAGTGTTTACTCATGCAAACACGTGGATGTATTTTTAAAGTCCATAATCGTGTCATAATCATAAACTACTGGTAGTCAACACTTTAACAATGTTTACAATTTTAATTTAGAAGCCACATCAAGTTCGGTTCTATTTCTAAAATATACACGCATCCCATAAAAATGTGAGTGAAATTTTATGTAATGCAACGTCGTAAAACTCAGGAAATTCTTCACTTTGGATCTTGGCACTTAATGACAGACTACAAAATATGCCACCGAAATCTTCAACTCAATGCAATAACTCTGGAAAGTAGTGGCTAGTGAGCATACAGCTATGTACAGATGAATTGTTTATATTTCCGGATGGCCGATACAGGGATAAATTGTTTGTTCTGAGTTCTGATGATTGGGTTTGTGATTTTAGTGGTTCCTTTTACAGAGTATCGACAGTTTATTTGTCAAATTGAACCTTCTTTATTTCATAGACAGCTGTGTTGTATTGTTGCTGCCGCACACGTCGACCAATACAGCTCTACAATAGCCTCTCATTTGTGCTTTGAAATTTTGGTTGAGCTTTATTCCTATGTAAAATAATAGTGACAGCTGGTAACCAGAGTTACCTAAAGCAATATAAGTGAGTGGATGGGAACGGGGTAGACTAACATGTCTCGTGGATATAAACTGTAAAATATTGTTTTTTACTGAGTGTAGACAGATTCTGATTAAAGCATGATTATTAAACAAAAGATTGATTGAGTAACAGAAACTTCAAAGCTCTTAGTAATTTCAATTTCAATGCTTAATAAAACTGAACTGACTGCATTGCTAATACACTTTATGTTACTTAACCTTTCTAATACAAAAGCGGCACTAAGTGATATTAGTACCTGCTTCGTTATGGCTTCATGCTGGGGGCGATCATTATGTTAAAAGCAAGCTCGCCTTTCATGATTTGCATCAAAAGTGATTGATACCCCAACCGGTATGTTGATGAGGAAATCCAAACGGTGCCAGACATGATATTTATGAATTATATTGTTTAATGCAACTAGACCTAATTGTCATTCTGCTGAGGGCGACCCTAAGTCACGACTTCGACAGACATTAAACAGATTTATCGACGCACAGTCAGTAACCTTTATTGGTCATTCCCATTTGTTATAGGGAACAATAACTGCAGAAACTATAAAGGTACAAACTATAAGTTATTAGCTTTTCACTGTAAGGGACAACAACCGGACAGATACTCCGTTCCATATCGTTCTAAACCCTTGCTTTCTTTGTTCACAGTTCAAACCAGCTTACCGAGCTGCCTCGAGAAATATGTCAAATGCCGCTGCAAGTTCTACTAGTACCAGACAACCTCCTAACCACGTTGCCAAAGGAAATAGGGAAGATGACGACCTTAGCGGAGCTCGTGGCATCAAATAACAGGCTGACGCAAGTGCCGATGACGCTGGGCGACTGTGCCGGCATGCGGGCTTTGGACCTTAGCAATAATCAGTTGGGGCTGCTGCCACTACGTAAGTAAACAATTTACGGACTAGACGGACTAGACTTGGAAGGGGAATCTAGTTGCCAAAGTATATTTGTAAGGAGGACGTTAGCTGATAGAATGCCTATAAAGTTGTAAACATACAATAGCGCTACTAGTGATTGTCTTGCTCTCTTTAATTTAACTGTACAAAGAGTTGCAAAGAAATGAGATACGACTAGAACTTTCTCTGAAAGGAGAGTATAGATATGAAGTCTCCTAAATAAGCTGATCACCTGGTATTGTATTGTATTCTGACCATTTTTCCGCAACTCGTCATCGAACGTGCCTATTTTGCGTGGTCCCAAGGATGGACCAGTACTTGTTGGGGACGTCACATAAATCCTTGAAATTCTTCGCAGATGTATGCAGGTTTCCTCACGATGTTTTCCTTCACCGTAAAGCACTTGTGAATATCAAATATATTTCGCACGTAAGTTTTTCTGAAAGAACTAATCACCTGGTGCTCAAGATGTACTTTACATATTTCAGAGGTGACATATCTTCGTCTGGAACACCTGGATATCAGCTGCAACTGCATTTCTTCCCTGCCTCTGGAACTTCGCAACATGAGCACACTCATCACACTAAACCTGGATAACAACCCTCTTGTCTCCCCTCCCACCACGGTAAGATCATCTGACAGAATGTTGGTAGTATGTACTGAACAAGCAGACGGTTAAAAGCAATTCAAACTCTTTCGTAAGTTGTATCGCGAGCAATCAAACCTAAAGACGTCAATTCAACGACACACCTTTGAATCTACCAATCACAGCCGATGTCAGCTGACAAATTTCCACGATGAGTGACAGTAAAGGTCACCCGGCTTTATGCTTAGATTGTCTAATCTATGATCACGAATATTTTATAAGCCATACGTTTGTATATTTAGAACGCTTCTTATGAAACCTACCTATTAGGTAGTACCTAAGTGGTAGGAATAATTTTAAGCACCTACAACTAGAAACAGTTTTATAGAGTAGTATAATATTTATTTTCTCGGCCTCCATAGCTCAGTCGGTAGGACCCTGCCTACGAAGCTGGAGGTTCCGGATGCAAACCCCGGGAAGGGCGTTTATTTGTGCGCTTAACACTAGGTCTATTCATTTACAGGTATGCATGCGCGGGCGCGTGCACATATTCAAGTATTTAGAAAACATGGCAAACAAAGACACACCAGCACACCGACGCGTCGAAGACACCCGGAGAACCGCCAAACACACGTCCTACTTGAACAGCCCCACAACCAACCAAATAACTTCAGGAAACGCCACGATAGACTGTCTTAGGCATAAGCCGAGACATGTAGTGGATAGCGGGTACAGCACAGATGGTGTGGAGAAAAGGTGGTCTAATGATGGTAAGCGTTGGTTTTATTTATACTCATAAAGTGGTTTAGAATGAACCTCACCCTTGGAAGACATCCGGGAATCGACAAACGGAAGTTCGTACCTAAACAGTTCCAACCAAAGAGCATAAGACTTACTAGCCCTTGCCCATACTCTGTTAGGCATGTTGTGTCTACTTGTTGCGGATGTCGGCATAAAAAGGGCTGGGATTTAGCATTGATGAGGTCCACGTCATATGGATTACGACCTGTATCCATAAAAGAGGTCTAGATAGTAAGTGATTTTTGTTTATCAAGTTATCCACATTTACTGCTGCAGAATAACCGTCACACCGTTTATCGTTTCTATTCAGTAAAGATTCGTGCTTGTTTTTTCAAGTAGGTATGGTATACAAAACTTATATCCGGATCATTCCATAATCATCATCATCATATCAGCCGAAAGACGTCCACTGCTGAACATAGGCCTCCCCCAAAGCTTGGCATAATGACCGGTCCTGTGCCACCCGCATCCAGCGGACTCCCGCGACCTTCACCAGGTCATCAGTCCACCTTGTCAGACTGATTCCATAATGCTGCTTTGATATTCAAGAAACATAACATACCAGTTCTATTTCTGCATCTGCAACTGATATTTTTAAGCACCATGCGCTACGGTATATCTGATAGCGACTGTGTAAATGATGAATTACTTACCCCCTTATTCATAAACGTCTGCTAACTTAACAAGCCGCTAATAATTGTTTGTCCCTTTCGGTCTTAACAATGTGTCCATAAGAGCAAAAGAGACAAACAATTATTAGCTGCTTTTTAAGTTAGCAAACGTTTATGAATAAGGGGGTTATTTATGATCATTTCTAGGTGGAGGCGAAGCGGGTGGAGGGTCCGGCCGTTCCACTCCCAGCACTCCATCCACCTTGTCTCCTGGAGCAGCGTTGTCCAGAGCGCAGTCACTGTCCAGCGATTCCCCTTTACCACAATTGACTCCGCTTCTTACCGGGTAAGTGTCTTGTTATTATTAAGGAAGTAGAAAGGCTCGGTCAAACACAGCTTTGAGAGCGTGGCGTGAGCGCACCTCGGTCTGGACTGTTGCGATAAAATGTATGAAATAGAGCGCATTATTCATAAAATATGTCTCCTAACTTAGCAAGCCGCTAAGTATTGCTTGTCCCTTTGATCTTATAGACATAATGATAAGGCCGAAAGGGACAAACAATATTTCGCACCTTTAGAATGAAAGTGACCTGATTCAAAATGTTGGAATTATTAATTATGTACTTAATTAAAAACACCTAAAGCTTAACATTCCTAATTCGAAAAATTTGGATTAGGTCACTTTCATTCTAAAGGTGCGATTTATCAGCTTGCTAAGTTAGCAGACGTTTATGAATAGGGGGGTAAGCCCTTATAAGCGTCTCCGAACTTAGCGAGCAGATAAGTATTGCTTGTCCCTTTGGTCTTATAGACATAATGATAAGGCCGAAAGGGACAAACAATATTTCGCACCTTTAGAATGAAAGTGACCTGATTTAAAATGTTGGAATTATTAATTATGTACCTACTTAATTAAAAACACCTAAAGCTTAACATTCCTAATTTGAAAAATTTGGATTAGATCACTTTCATTCTAAAGGTGCGATTTATCAGCTTGCTAATTTAGCAGACGTTTATGAATAAGGGGGTAAGCCCTTATAAGCGTCTCCGAACTTAGCGAGCAGATAAGTATTGCTTGTCCCTTTGATCTTATAGACATAATGATAAGGCCAAAAGGGACAAACAATACTTAGCGGCTTGCTAAGTTAGCAGACGTTTATGAATAAGGGGGCAAGCCCTTATAAGGGTCTCCGAACTTATCGAGCAGATAAGTATCGCTTGTCGCCTTGTTCTTTTAGACATTGATATTGATCACGCCGAAACATGACTTTTTAGACATATTGATATTAATCATGCCGAAAGGGACAACCAATACTTCCCGGCTTGCTGAGTTAGGAAACGTTTATAAATGGTTAGCGCGCTATGTTTGTGTGAGTAAGATAGGACATGCCATGGTAACTATGCGGTCACCGGACCGGGTGAGCACTTTCGGTGGGAGGTGGGGTCGATACAGTACGTTAGTACAATTTATTGTACTGCCTCTGTACGCCTCAAACCGCTATCATCGCGCCACGCTCACGCCGCGCTCTCAAAACGCGTGTTTGATCGAGCCTGAGTTCTGGGTTTATAGTAGGTAAATTGATATGTATGGCTTATTATTTCATGCATGGTAAGATTGGCTCTAAAGCGTTTCAACTGAATGGAGTCACGTTTTTTATTGATTTCTTTGGGTATTGCTCCAGTTTTTTTAAGTATTATTTAATTGTCGGATAATTTAAAACTAACTATCAGCTGGGTATAGATAGAATAATCATTATAAAATACTGTGGGTTAGATTAGGGTACCTTAGATTTATTTTAGTAACTATAAAGCTAGGAGAAACTACTTGTTTTTAAAATAAACCGTATCATAACAATCGTTTGATAAATTTGCTGAACCAGTAGCTTTTATCTTGATTATAGTCTAGGATGATGTTGGTGTCATATTATTGGGTGCCATAGCCTTAGTTTTCTTAGTTTTTATTATTATTTAGCTAAGATTACAGGGAATAATTATTATGACTATGTAAAAAAACTAAGGTTTTATGATAAAAGTTTACCTACTAATTTTATTTTGTTAAATAGCTTGTAGTTAGTGCTTATAGACCTTATAGTTATTAACGTAGTCTAGTTTTTAATTTGTATAATTTCTTTTATATCGCGTTGGCCGAACCAGAGGTAAACTTCAAACCTAGCTACCGTCATCACTCATATCCCTCTGTCTCACTCGATCCTTTTTGTTTTTATTAACCCCGGTGTTGTCCCTTTCAGCCTCCGTATCTCACCCGAAGGGAACATTTCCAATGGAGACGATAAGAGTAAATTAGCCCATCAACAAACCTACAGGTACATTAATCATGCACACATTCACACATAGCTGCACTCGGTGTTTAAAGAAAATGTTCATCTAATCTTCTAATTATACAAATTGTAAAAAGATCTTATGATTTTACCACCTTTAACCTTGACCGTCGTAAATTTATCCTCAAAGGCGCCCATGTCGCCACCAATACAAGAGTACACCACGCATTAGAATGGGAGTAATTTGTACCAAATGAAACCTTTTTATCATTTATCAGACTTTAACGAGGTGAGCTGATATATCAGGCCTACTACCGCGAACATCGAAGTTCGGAAATTTCGGGGATTTGTCTTTGTAACTCGAACGCAGGCGTCATTGAAGTGGCAGAGAAAAATCCCCGTAATTTACGAAATTCGGTGTTTGCGGTTGGGCCGCAGACTACGGCGGTCGAAAGGTAAAAATAATTAAATAACTAATTTATTTTTTATTGCTCTAACAAGCTAGTCCATTACATTATGAAAAAAGGTGAACATTTTCTTAATTTAGAAGGAGTTTTATTGATACTCAGATGAATAACATTTTGCACACTAACATCATTACTAATCAAACCACAAAGGGTTATACGCATGTGAATTGACACTATTTAACAAATTACAGGAAAAACCTTAACTTCAGAACGTCTGAGTTTCATTAAAGCTCGACAAAACTACGAAAACTCTCACTAATTAAACGCTTTACCAATTCCAGACAATACAAAGAAGCCTTGAGACAGCAACGCCAACAAGACATCTACCGCCCCCGCACCGATCAATCCTCTCCAGATCTAGATTCCTCCCCCCACCAAAGCCCAATCCACAACCCCCACTCCCCAGTCAACGGACACAGTAACGTATCCCCTATTTACCGTTCTAGCATATCACCAAATTCCTCCACAGTGCCAAATTCACCCCTCCTACATTCAACGCCTAGAAGATTCCAGAATCAAAACGGGAACTCGGACAAAGAAGAGAACAAGAGGCCTGTACAGAAAGTTGTTCCGTCTAGGAATGTGAATAAGATCTATTCTGCTGTGAACGGGAATGTGGAGTATGGGAGGACGAATGGACACGACACGTATACGAAGCCGACGTCGCCTACCAAGTCGCCCACGAATACTTTAGGTTATAATAGTATAGGTAGGTTATCTTGATGATATTACAACTTATTGACTGTCTGATAAGTCTGACGATAGCCACCTTGTCGATTCTCTTCTCGTCTCCCCAAATCGATCCACTCTGTATCGGCTTAAGCCGGTCGAATAAAGCTTTTTGTCGACGAAATTCCGAAAATCCGAAACCGCGTCGGTCGAGCCGATACGTGCCGATCGATATCTTTTCCACTTTTATCCCGTCGACATAAAACGTTTTCTGGCCGACTTGAGCCAATTCCGTGTCGATTTATTTCAGGAGACCGTAAGAGAACAATGTTTTTCCCTACATACTTAATACACCTACTACACGGTATTTGTAATTGAGTTTGCAGGAAATTATATCCTTTTGAACATCAACAACAACTAAAGGAAGAAGGTACATAATATATACCTTCTTGGCGTTGTACAGTCGACGTCAAAGATATCGTTACTGTTTAAGTGCCAAAAATATGTTTACACGACTTTATTGCCTTGACATTAAGGTCTTGTAAATATATTTTTGGCACCTAAACCGTAACGATATCTTTGACGTCGACTGTACGACACTTATTTCTAATGTTCAAAAGGATATAAATGTATTTACATTTGCTCGCTCGGGCCCGAATACAAAGAGCCTTAACTTGTCGATCGAGTGTTGATCATTAAAACTTTCAGGGGAAGTCTGCAGCGAATTTCTCTCATCTCATCCTGACTGTGCTTACAAACTTTGAATTCCTGCATTAAGTCATTGACAAACATCATCCTTTTGATTTCAGGCACAAAATCCAACATTCCCCGGCAAACCAACGGGGATCCAAAGCTGCTAACAACGACAGTGTCATACCTCAAAGGCGCCGCGCCTAAACCCCCAGGCAAAGGCCCGTGGAGCAAAGATGATAAACTGAGCTTCACCATGAAGAGGGAGTTCGACAAACAGAAGGAGGAGTCTGATCTGTTAGCGCAGTTGAGGACGGTAAGTTTATTACACAGGGTGGCCATTGGACAAAGCCGAAATACACAACCATTTGGAACCCTAGTCCGCTCGACATCCATGTCAAAGTGACGCCATAGAGCAAATTTAAAAAAATATTTTACTAGTTGTCACTGTAAAATGGTTTTAGAGAGGCTTAGGATTCCAATTGGTTGAGTGTACATATCCGTTATGGTATTTGAAATCACAATACAGGTGGATTTATAAAATCTGGCACGAATGGAATGAATGAAATGAATGACATCTATCATTGTGTGTAGTCGGCCCTGTGCTATACCAACCTGTAACTACTGTCATTTTGACATGGATGTCAAAATACAAATAATAGTGGACTCATAGATACTTTCTGTCACTTACTCGATCTATTCGTGCAAGCTTTGGTGATTTTACCTGTACTCAGTATTATAATTGATGAAGCCGCCGTTACGACGAAATTATTATTTGATTAATTTGCAAATTCAACTTCCGTAACTAAAACTAGAGTCAGATGTCTTCATTCTGGCGACCATGGCAGGTTTGGAGAAATTTTGTATATTTTGGATTAAAAGGAGCTTCGGTTGATAAGACAAATTGTGAGGATGAAAATTTAAATATTTTGTCATTTTCAGAAATGACATAAAATGTCTACTAAACTAGATAAATACATTTCATACTCATCCCCGCAACACTTACGTTGCCGTGTAGCTCATAATATAAACTATTTATTATAACGATAAAATATATTATCTAATGCATTGCCTGTGTCCGGCACTCTAATCGAGCGAAATGATCGTACGAAGTATACACTATCAATTACTACTCTCAAATTAATACATTCACACCTTGAACAATGCCCTTTGACCAAACCATTTGCCATTGATTGATCATAACACTCGCAATACAACATACAACAACAGTATAATTTGAATCAATTGTCTGTCTAGTGTCTAAATGATTGATTTTGTTCATGTAATCTTTACTAGCTGTGCAAGGGTCATTTATTGTGCTGATTAGTTTGACTGATCAATGAAATGAACAAACTGAACTGAAGTATCTGTTTACAATTAATTATGCCGTTCGATTAATTGTTAATGATGATGTTTCTTGCATGTATTCACATGGGTACATCCGGCCTTATTGGTTAGCTGCTTTACCGAACATAGATTCGATGTGGTTCAAAAATTAAATATAAGCATAATATAAACGATTTGAACAAAATATTTTAGCGAAATTGAACTTTGCGTAGTGAGTGCAACACAAGTTCAGTCATGCAACACCCTATTGCATGACTGAAGAAAACAGCTTTATAAGTTGTTCGTCAGTGGTACGGATTTCTGAACTATACTGCGTTCAAAAGGTTAAAATATTATTTTTTAGTACAGATGGTGCATTTTTTAGGCTCTAGTGCGAGAAGTGTGTCATTTTACGTCAGGTCCAAAACTTCGGAGGGTCATTTGTACTAAAAAAAACGTCGTACGAGACACGTGCAAAAACTTGTGTCGTAATGTACTATTCTATATCATGTTCTTTATACGTGTTTCTTAGTTGGATTTGGAATTTTAAAAGGAATTTCGCTAAAATAAAAATTGCTGGTTTAAAGCAGCTAACCAATAAGGCCCGATGAGATACTTAATATAAGTAGATACTTAATTACTTACCCATTATACTCGTATATTTTTTAACACTCCAACTTATTGTTGCACGGAACCGAATAGGTACACGTCCTTCCCGCAGTAGATGTTTCGATACAAATCCAGAATCAAATGAATCAGCGTTTGTTTGTCCTTGAATAAACCGGTTTATAAAGTTCTGAACAAAATATTTTAGCGAAATTGAACTTTGCGTAGTGAGTGCAACACAAGTTCAGTCATGCAACACCCTATTGCATGACTGAAGAAAACAGCTTTATAAGTTGTTCGTCAGTGGTACGGATTTCTGAACTATACTGCGTTCAAAAGGTTAAAATATTATTTTTTAGTACAGATGGTGCATTTTTTAGGCTCTAGTGCGAGAAGTGTGTCATTTTACGTCAGGTCCAAAACTTCGGAGGGTCATTTGTACTAAAAAAAAACGTCGTACGAGACACGTGCAAAAACTTGTGTCGTAATGTACTATTCTATATCATGTTCTTTATACGTGTTTCTTAGTTGGATTTGGAATTTTAAAAGGAATTTCGCTAAAATAAAAATTGCTGGTTTAAAGCAGCTAACCAATAAGGCCCGATGAGATACTTAATATAAGTAGATACTTAATTACTTACCCATTATACTCGTATATTTTTTAACACTCCAACTTATTGTTGCACTGAACCGAATAGGTACACGTCCTTCCCGCAGTAGATGTTTCGATACAAATCCAGAATCAAATGAATCAGCGTTTGTTTGTCCTTGAATAAACCGGTTTATAAAGTTCTGAACAGGTTAATCGAACAAGAACATTATGTAAACGTTCCCCTGAAAACCGGTTTGACGAACGAAACCGAAAGGAACAGGTTTTTCGCCAAGTACATGATAACGGTTTGAAAATTTTACCGGTATCCGAGCCTTGATTACAATGAGCATTCTCACTATCAAGCCAAAATAGTAGCAACACTTATTTATGGCATTGTTTACGTTAAGTATGACAGCGATTAAATTCATGTCTCATTTGTTTCAGATAATCGAAAGCCGGTTGAAAATGAGCTTACCAGAGCAACTAGCGCCAGTATTAGCTGACGGCGTAGTCCTGTGCCACCTCGCTAACCACGTTCGTCCACGGTCTGTCGCTTCAGTCCATGTGCCTTCTCCTGCTCAGGTAATTTGACCATTATACTAAGTCCTTTAACACTTTCGACACCGCGTACCCGCCTGACGAGTACCTACTCGTAAACTCTACTCAGATGTCAGCATACTCGCTAGGAGGGCAAGAGCTATTCATATAAAAGATGCTTTTCTGTTGTACACTTCGTTACTATATTTAAGAAAAGCTCTATCACGTATACGAAATTCATTTGGCACAACCCTGAGCGTAAGCCGTGTGCTCGCCTAGCGGGTTCGCGGCGTGCGGCATTGAATTTCACGTATTTGCCCGCCTAGCGAGTACTGTCGGTTTCTGGGGTATTGTTCGAATTTTTGCCTGGTTGCGAAAGTGTTAAAAAAACTCTGAAAACCTGACTCTTCCAAATCTGGCTTATTCGAATCGGAATCGCGAGTGTATTCGATAATAAAAAATAATGTCCCCAAATTCCATTAAGTCATATTTTCTGTGCGAGCGTCGCATGACGGAAACAGAAATTTTGGGTAATTTATCCTATTAAAATGGAGTCGTCATGATTTAAATGAGCTCAAGCAAATCGAGACAAAGATTTTTTTTTTTTTAATACACTCTGCTACCATACAACAATAGAGAGAGCCTGTTGATAAGCCTACTATAGGGCGACAAATTTGGAAAAAAAATGAGTCAATTCTCAAGTGAAACACTAAACCAAAAGTATGATCTCATAATATACTGGCGCATCAATGAAATTATAGTTTAACGCACATAAGTATATTAATTTATAAACTAAAATATTAAAAAAACCGTGTATATTTTCGTCCTTAATGACGTTTTGTTTTCTTTTCAGCCAAAATTAACAATGGCGAGGTGCAGGCGGAATGTGGACAACTTCTTAGAGGCGTGCAGGAGGATCGGCGTCGAAGAAGTAAGTATTGAATGCAATACACATTGTACAATTATAATAATATGCCTAACTATCCGATTGGACACATACATGTAACTTTTCAAAGCACTGTAGGGGCACATGATTAACGCAGCGATCTATAATATCCATCCCTGTTTCATTAACATAGGAAACAAAAGAGGAAGTTATCTGGGGGCGACTTACTATCGCTCTGATCATGTGCTTGACCTAGGTACCATCGCCCACACTGCTAGCTATACGTTGGCAGACCAATTGTAATAAGGTCCACCGATGTACAGATTGTACAGCTAACAGCGTTGCTGTTATTATTTGTCTCACGAACAAATGATAGTCGCTCCCGTGTAAATAAAAGAAAGAGCGATGAAATATAAATATCATAGTGTCTTTTATTTTCACGAGAGCTAAATTAGTACATTACGACACAAGTGCGAAAAACAGGAAATCCGAAACGAGCGGTGATGTTTTAAAACACGACCGAAAGGAAATTCGTAACTCGTGTCAATTTCCTTTTTGCACGTGTCTCGTACGACGTTTTTTAGTACAGATGGCCCTCCAAAGTTTTGGACCTGACGTAAAATGAGCCACTTCTCGCACTAGAGCCTAAAAAAGGCACCATCTGTACTAAAAAATATCATAGCGTCTTTTATTTTCATGGGAGCTAATATCTCTTGTTCATTTCTATTGCTCATAGCAGTCATAGCTCTTAGTACTAGTGTCCGATAAAAAAAAGTAAACGTAAAGTATCACATGCAAACTCCAATCGGATAGTTTAAGTTTTGCTTTGGCTTACATCGTTTAACGTCCCCTATTCGTAAACTACCACGAATGTAGGAGTTTTTCTCGTTCGTTTTCTCAAATTATTTTATTAGATGTGTGAATTAAAATATGTAGTGAAACTTTGCTTTGGTTGTTTTATCACTGGTACTACATTTTGGATATTAGATAACTCTACAGACTTACATTTCCTTTTTCATTTAATTGAAAGACGTTTTCGTTTGACGCTCCGCGGTTTTAACACTAACTCCGGCCGTGTATTCAAGTGTTACAGGGTTGTTTATCCTTTCGCGAGCAAGATAACAAAGATTACATAACTAAGATACGGGTGGCGTGTGTTCCAGGAAAACATCTGCTCGCCCGATGACATTCTGGGCCCGGAGCGAGAGCGGGACGGCACCATCTACCCTCTCGCTCGCACTGTGTGCGCCCTCCTATCACACGCCACGCCGCGAAAGGATAACCAATCAGAGCACTTCCATTACGACCAATCGCAAGAGGAATACGACGAGTATTACCGACGCGATGTCGCGGAAAATACCGTCGAAGTGAACTATTATCAAAGAACCGTGGGCAGGTACGCTGAAGAACGGGTAGTGAGCAATTTCAACACGTACACTGAATATCAGAGTCAGAACTACACCATCGACGAAGCCGACGAATATCAGAATTACGAGAACAACAACACAGACGCACATTATTCACCAGTATATGAAGGCATCAGGAACCGAGGCCCTTACTACCATAAGAATAGAGTTCAATTCGTCACACCTTTCTTCAAAGGCGACGGTGTCCTCAAAAGCGATAACTTCGACATATACGACACTGACGAAGTTGACTTCCCGGTGGAGTTAACACAGGATACAGAGAGATACGACAGGGGAAAAATGAATTTAGATATACAGAACAACTTGAACAGGGATCTGACCGTAGAGACTGAAGCTATGAAGAAGGAGAGGCTGTTTTACACTTGTCTATGCCTTGGCGCGTTTTTCGTGGCCGCCATCTTGCTATTTTTATATCCACTATAATTTGATGAAATTCAATTTTGATCAAGGCATGTACTGATGATGTGATGATAGGGTGTTAGTAAATGATAGGTCGATCGTGGAAAGTATTAGGATTTGTGATTGTGTGTTGGACACAAGTTACATTGTTAATTCGTTAAAATGTACATGGCTTTTTGGCTGTATAAAACTAGGGAGGAATAATGTTTCAAAGATATATTTAGCAAAATATGCAATGCAAGCAATATTCTACAAAGCGAAGTATAAATATTTTTCACACCACCTATTCCCTGCTAGGAGGGATCAAAGTGGCACTTTTCTGTTCAAGGACTTTCTATTGCCAGCCTAAAAAATTACAATGAAATATGAAAATAAACAGTACGTTCATAATTGAACAAAATTTCTTCAGAATCCATTATTTGCATATTTAAATATGTGATATATCTTTTATTTTCCTCATAGGCGATGTGAAAAGCAGTATGTGTCACACGGTATCAAAATTATTTCGTCTTGGGCGTTAAAGCTTGAACCTTTCATTACGCTCAGGATTCAATATACGCCGGAAATATACCATTTTGATCCCTTGTGACACAATCTACTATTGAAACATAAGTGGTGCAGTGATTAGTGATGTGCCGTTCCCGGGAATATTCCCTACGAGGGAATATGCCCGGAATCATTCCCGGGAATATGCCCACCCATAGGGAATATAGGGGAATATTGAAATTGTGTATTTATACAAACTTCATTTTTTGGAATTACGCTAAATTGTTAATCTTAAACCGTTTATCTGGATAATAAACGGAGTAACTTACATAGTATAGGAAATTCCCAATACTCCCGGGCATATTCCCATTGTTCCCGGGAATATTCCCAATGTTACTGGGAATATTCCCTTGGTTAAAATAATACACCTTTTAAGAGAGTACCTATATATTATCTTTATTACACAAAAGTTTAATTTTAAGTACAATTAAATTGGTACTTGTAAAAAAAAAGTAAAATGTTGGTAAACATGAAGGAAAAAATCGTGGCATGCACATAAAGTAAAAAATCGTGAAAATTATAGGAAGCAATATTAACTAATCATCACAGTTCAATTTATTCCGCGCTCATACTGCTCATCGATGTATTTGGTATTTCTGCTGTGATCTGTGATTGAGTTTTGGCTCGGCTCTCGATATTGAGTAGATGGCGAGTGGCGACGTCGTACAACCGGGTACATCATTCGCTTCACTTGAGCCACTATTTGATTTGTTTTTTCTACGTTCTCTAAAAAAACACTACACTTCATATGGTGTTTTAGAGCATTTAGCTAAGTGGCAGGCGAATTTTGTGGCATTTCTGTACGGCTACACAGCATTGCAACAATAAGTTACTTTATTGTTAACAGTTCGCGTGGTGAAATGTTCAAAAACTTTGCTCTTTGGCTTCATGATTTAAGCTCATATACGAACGTATTGACTGCACTAGATCCATAAGAAGCCTGCAGATGTAGTGAATAATGCCTTATCTATCTTTGTATTTTTACGGAAACGCCCGATCGTGTCATGCTTACTATGTACACTGACCCACATGCATGAGTGAGATAGCATAGCACGACGCACTCGGGAGTTTCCGAAAAAATACAAATTACAAAGGTAAGAAAGACTTTATACACTACATCTGTAGTGCACCACGTGGTCGTCATGTTATTACTTTTAAAAGCAAATGAAACGTCTGATATTTGATATGCCTATTGAAAAAATGAGAGAAAAAACATTAGTACATTGTGCATCAAGGGAGGTAAGTACGGAATCACTAACGAGAGTGTTAGAAGCCCGACGCCGTTAGGCGGAGGGCTTTTATGACTCGAGTTAGTATTCCGCTTACTCGACCGTGATGCATACAATGTTTTTCATCACACTTGCCGACAAAAAATAAGTTTTAAGACATAACATTATTAAATGACGTACTGACATTTCTATTACTCCCTAGGGAATTTCACTTTTCTATTACTCCCGCTGCGCGCGCAAACAATGGCGCGTTTAGGCAGCAAGTGTGATGAAAAAGTAATTAAGTACATGCGTTCTGTAAAAAATGGAATTTAAAAGAAAAACACTTAATAATGAAAAATATCTCAAGTAAATATAAAATTCAACTAGATAGGAAATAAACTACAGAACCCTAAAATTAAATATGCAGTTTTTGGTTAACCTCGTTTCTACCGTATACTTTGAATTACATTTAAATTCTATTAAGATTTTAAACAGGAAACAATATTTCAATATTCCCTTGTCAGGGGAATATTCCCGGAAACATGGGATTATTCCCGGGAATATTCCCGTTGGGAATATTCCCATTCCCGGGCATATTCCCGCGGCACATCACTAGCAGTGATTAAAAGTAGGTTATAAACCTATGGATTGGTATTTAGAAATAGGTAGCAAAAAATAGGCGTCAGTACATGCCTAGGTATACTAACAATGCCTTAACCAACACTGTGATTTGATTTTCATTGAATGAGGCTGAACAACTATTGAGGCTGAAAGAATTTTGAAGGTATTAAGGAATTTCTAAACCTACAGGGGAACAACTTTTGATGTATTTTTTTAAAATTGAAAATTCCAATTTTATGTATTCATTCCGCTGAAAAGGCATTTATTATTATCTTTGCAC
Source organism: Thaumatotibia leucotreta (assembly GCA_025490895.1). NCBI lineage: Eukaryota > Metazoa > Arthropoda > Insecta > Lepidoptera > Tortricidae > Thaumatotibia > Thaumatotibia leucotreta. The sequence continues at coordinate 19,400 of JALPQI010012995.1, read as the reverse complement.
TGATTAGGTTTAATATTATTGGTTGATTTATTATTGATCGGTGAGTTTTTTAAGTCTCGAATGTAATGGGAAATTCTTATGGTGTTTTGGTGACGATTCTTGTATACTTATTTGTGGAAAATAATGTTTGCTAAATGTATTGTATATCGAGAAATGTAGTGTATTCTGAGCTAGTAAGTTAGCGTAATATATTAACTGCTAGCGTATGATTAAGATTTGTATCGGCAAACATTAGATCTTTCTTATTAACAAAATGTCTAGTATACTGTACCGGGTGCCTGAAATAGGAGCAATAAATGACATTCTATACAGTCTAACCATTCGGTAATCAACTCCAAACCGTGTCACTTTAATTCATATGAAAAAATGTATTACTGTTATCTTTGTAACAAAATAAATCTACTTGTATAAATACAACATTATACAGTCATACAACTTGTATACAATCATACAACTTGTATACAGTCCAGTCGCCATCAGATATATCGAAGAGGCCACAGAACTCATAAATATCTGAACAAGAACTCTAACGGCATGACAATAGAGTCCTAGTTAGATATTTTGTGAGCACGCTGGCTGCTCCATATATCTGGTGGCGACTGTACTATAGACATACTACATTCATGCTATACAACAAACGAAGTAACTTCCGAAGTTTTTCTTTACCACTTCTGTTTTTATTTATTATTTTTGTAATTGAAAGTATTATGTCACACCAGAAATATCGTAACTGTGTTATTTCTACATAATACTTTAATTAATTACATATTACTTCCTCAAATAAACTATAACTAACGAATTGAGTTTCCAAAGTTGTAAAACAATAATAGTTTGGCGTGACGAATGCCGTGTATAATTTGATATCTTGCTCCTATTCTCATATTATTTTTTTATATTTATTTTTCTTGTCAGCCTCTGTAGCCTAGTTGGTAGTGACCCTGCCTACGAAGCTGGAGGTTCCGGGTTCGAATCCCGGCGAGGGCATTCTTTGTGTATTTATTTATCACAAATGTTTGTTCCTTGGTCATGGCTGTGTATGTATCTAAGTATCTATACGTATCTATCTATTATATATATCGTCGCCTGGTACCCACAACACAAGCCTTAATTGAGCTTACCGTGGGACTAGGTTGATTTGTGTAAGATGTCCCAAGATATTTATTTATTTATTTATTTATTTAGATATTTATTTATTCTAGGAAACACCCCGTATAATTGGCATCCTTCATGCCAATGCCACTTTAGCAGAGAACAAGCAAACAGTACACCTTATAGTAATCGATTACTATAGTGGAAGCTTAGAACTGTAAGGTGTCACATTCTATTGGCAAACCCTAAAAGATAGCAATATAAAATAGTTGAAATTTAATATTCTTGACTAGTCTAAAAGTCTATATTGACTTGAACATTTCGTTGCCATTATACCTCTTCGTCATTTGAACTTATTTTAAACAGTTTTCTGTGTATGATTGTTTTGTCTTTGTGCCACGGATCTCACTTGTTTGTTTATTGACAGAGTTATAGTAGATTTAGTTTTTTCGTTTTACTAACAATGCAATATAGGTGTAGGTTTTTACACCACTCGTGGGCGTAGCACAAGATTAGTGCGACAGTATGTCGCGCCGAGATAGACTTCCTTCCTTTACTAACCATGTTAATAAAAGAAGGACGGGTAGTCTTACATCGCCGTGAGGTACTGTCGATTTAATCATGTACTAACCCAATGGATAGATTTTCACTGTAACGGTGGTCACATCGAGTGAACGAACGCATGTAATCTCTTTTTAACAGCTGCTTCATTACTTTCCTGCAATAAGGCTGTTATTGTGGTTCGATCGCTCAATGTGGGTTTGACAGTAATTAGTAGATATATTGTGCACAATACTGTATATTACTATACATTTAAGATAGAATCTCTAAAGACCCTGGTTATATAGATCAATGATTTACCTATTATTTACACTTGACAAGTTTTTTTGCCTAAATCTTCCAAAAAAATATAGCCTTACTTGTTTTCATTTTGCATAATGGATTCATGTCTAAAGAAGTTAAACTTGTGAATATAAAAAAAATAGGTACCTCGAATCGCCAGGGTCTTAAACGCCGACAAACATGACTTATCTTCCACCAAAATATATGCTAAAAATAATCTTAAAGTACAATGATAAAAACCTCATTTGGATGGTAAATGTGGTGCAAAATGAATAATAAAATAAAGGGTAGAAGGAATATAGATGTAAGGTAGCTTAGCTGTTTATTGGATCTTAATATTTCTTATGAAATAAGAATTGTATGCCTTAATCGAACCTTCATATCGTTATTGTATTAACAATGCAAGGAAGTAAAATTTGTGCTGGGCTGTTTTCTTGGTATGGACACAGCGTATAGATGAACAAATATTATAGACGTTTTAAGATATATTGAATTGGTAGACAGATCCTTGAATTCTACTAATCACACAACGCTAAACCCTCGTTCGTTTATTATATTTTGACCCTTATCAGCTTTGGTTTCGGTGAAAAAATACCCAGTGACGTTTTTATATTTGTTTATCTATGATATAGCGGTAACTTGGTAGATAATATTGCAAAGTAAAAATTGTAGTAGTTAATAGCTTGTGCTAAGTAGTTCATTGTAAGAATGCTTACAATTGAAGAGCTATGCATACATATTGAATATTGAGGCTTTAGAGTGGAGAGACAAAAATATATAAGTGTGCTGCAATATTTTAATGCCCTTGGATTTGAGAAAAAGCGCAGCTGTGTCTATGAAACCAAAAATGGCTGTTATATTAGCGCGTAGACATTTAGATTGTAACCTGAGGCTTTCCATTGCAATAATTGGATTATTATAAGTAAAATAAAAGACAATGTTTTTTAACAATTTTGAATAATATAAATTTAACTAATATTCCTAATATAAGCCAACCGATCAACTGATGCCAACAAACAAGTTTTCATATTATGTTTAACATTGTCGTTTTGCCTTTTTTATTATTGATTTGGGCAGTTATTTTTTTAATGCTAAGAATTGATTTTATGGGTCATGTTCATAAACAAATCCAGTAGAATAACGTGAGTTACATACAATAATTATCAATGGTTTGTCATAATTCTTCCATACCAATATAACAAATATATTTTTTAGCTCCGCCAAAGACTTGAATTTTTGTATTTATTTGTGTAACATGACCACTAATATCATAAACAACTTTTAAATGCATTCCAAAGATAATTTAACATATTAAAGACTGGATTTTATGCACTATTCCCTGCCGATTCTATGCCATTTTCACCTTCTATGCTAAATAAATACACATAATGTATTCTTATATAACATAATTATTTCTTTTCTGGTCAACTATACATGTGTGGTAGCTTTTTTGATTGTGCTTTATTAAGTTATTTTGAGCTTTAACATACAAGTACAATGGTATATTAAGGATGTAAGTTAGATATATTAATATATAATTTAAAGCTTGCGTAGCATATATTTATTGGCTTGTGGTGCTTGGGTACTTATTTATGTAGTTTATATTGAACTGGATTTAATGTTTCACTATTCAATGGCTAACATAATAAACCGCTGATCACGGTCAGTCTAGCTTCCCACTTTTCTGTGCAATTTAAGTTATAAGTTATAATATTATAAAAACTAACCTTTATACGTATTAGACTCCATTTCATCAAACCTTTATTCGAAGAATAACGCTTACTCTCGCCTTACTATAGTAATGACAAAACTCCTTAGTAATTTGACACTAGTATAATTTCTCTTTGAATATAAGTTTGGTGAAATCAAGTCTTAAACGTCTAAGCGCATGTGGCAAGCAACAAAGTGAGATGTTTTACTTACGCTCATGATTTTAGTGCAAAGTAACAAATTTCAATGAATAAAGCAACGACTAAGCCGGTATATGAAAAAAATGGTTTGTATATTTATTATATTCTGCAGTGTGTTTACATATTGATGTGGTTTTGTTGTTTGAGTTATTTTAAGGACCTAAAACCGTTCAATCTGTCCACTGAACGGATTGAATCAAATCTTTAAATAACATTAGCTCTACCCGTATTAACACAAACTTCACTTTTACTTCAAAGGCAGCTTTCAAAACTAAATTGAATACATTGAATCCAGTTCGTCTCTGTATTCCATTATAAATAATTATGATCATTACAAATGACATCTTGTTAAATGATTTTCGTATTTTCCCCACGTCCAGTATTACTGTTTCTACTTAACTTATTAATAATAAATTTTGTGTTCTGTTTTTCGATTTTTGTATGCATTTAAACATAGATTAGCTTTCGAGAAGTGTTTTGAATTTTATTACATTTATGCGTGTTTTTATAAGTATTTGGCTATAGCTATTATTACTGTATTAGATTGTTTATGCTACGTTCTTTTTGTACTTACAAGTTTTTCTCATAAATAAAATATAAATTTACTACTGGCCATGATGTTTCATTTATAGATAGATCTGTAAAGCAAAAAAAAATTTTATCAAACATGCAATGAAATATTGTCTTTAAGAGTGGGCATCAACCTAGGAAAAAACGTGAATTCACCCACGGGCCTCGCTCCTGTTCTCTGTGTGCGTGACGGCGCGCCTACTGTCCTCCCGCTCGCACACTCGCATAGTATATGCCGGAGCAACTACATGAAACGTGGCAATATTTTTAAACATTGAATTGTCTAGTACTATTTATAATTATTTGCAATCATAAAGGCGGGGTCACACCCGATGCGTGCACGTGCGCGTTGCGTGGCTGCCACCAGTTGCCACCCACCTCCCCCCGCTGCCACGCGTCGCCACTCAACGCCACCCGTCGCCGGCCGCCACCCGTCGCCACCCTCCTCCCCCCGCTGCCACCCGTTGCTGTCGCCACCCACCGCCACCCGTCGCCACCCGCCTCCCCCCACTGCCACCCGCCACCCGTCGCCACCCGCCTCCCCCCACTGCCACCCGCCAACCGTCGCCGCCCGCCTCCCCCCGCCGCCACCCACCGCCACCTGCCTCCCGCCGCCGCCGCCCGCCTCCCCCCGCTGCCACGTCACCACCCGTCGCCGCCCGCCTCACCCCGCTGGATGCGGGTGGCGCAGGACCGGTCATTGTGGCAATCTTTGGGGGAGGCTTACGTTCAGAAGTAGACGTTTTTTGGCTGATATGATGATGATGATTATGATGATGATGAATTAATCATAATAAAGTCTAAAACTGGTAGACCACACTTTTTGTCGACTGTACCTATGGAGGCGCGCTCAGTTTGGGTTTATTACTACATTTCAAGTGATAACTGATATACATACAGTCTGTTACCATCAAGCGGGCTTTTATTTGAGTTCAATTTCTTTAGTTACATTTTTTAATTAAATAGTGTTCAGGACATTGTCAAGAATCTTCATCTAGGTATCATCATCATTTAAATATTTAGCAAACGGGTTATTCACGTAATTTATTTACGTCGATAATTGCCGGACATGTGTGAGTAACCCGTTTGCTAAATATTTAAATATGTTAGAGTCCCACGTTAGTTACAATTCTAAAATCTTCATCTCGTTACTCAGTGACAATAAAAGCCTCCATGATGGTACTAGTTGCTGTATATAAGTATTTTATGTATTTAGTTAGCTAATCCTCTAGGCTTGTCGCGAACTTCGGGAAACGAAAATTTCGGCCATCTCTCTCTTGCAACTTATTTTCAATCGTATTTCAATATACATAATTATACGTATCGTATAGTGTTTAGAGTTCAAATACCGGCGAGGGAATTATTTGTGTATTTATTTATCACGCCTTCCCCCGGCCAGATGGTCACTGACAAGCCCCGAACCTCGGTCAGGTCAGGACTGACCATGTACCCGGTTGTCACCGACAAAATTCCGTTTGACCTTCTGACGCCCTTGGTCATCGAGCGCGCGCTCCTGACCGATGTCGCCTGTCGCTGACCACGCTAAGCCAGTGCGCTCGGGACATCGTCGCGCGCGCACGTTTGTGAACTCTGACCTTAAAAGTATTAGCGTAAATCGTAACGGAAGCAAAGAGATGCGAACGCGATTTTATCGTGGAATTATTAGATTTATATAAAAGCTTACCACGCCATTGCACGTACAGTCGGTCCACAAGTTCCGAACACACTGATGTCGGAGCGTGGTCATCGACCGTGTAGCCAGACAACTCGGACGGCCACCACTGACCAAGGTAGAGCGGTCGGGGGCTTGTCAGTGACCGTCTGGCCCGGGCTTTACTCAGTGACAATAAAAGCCTCCATGATGGTACTAGTTGCTGTATTTAAGTATTATATGTATTTAGTTAGCTAATCCTCTAGGCTTATCGCGAACTTCGAAAAACGAAAATTTCGGCCATCTCTCTCTTGCAACTTATTTTAAATCTTATTTCAGTATACATAAGTATACGTATCGTATAGTGTTTAGAGTTCAAATACCGACGAGGGAATTATTTGTGTATTAATTTGCTGCAATAAATATTATCTATAGGGGAGACCAGGTATGAACGTAACAATTTTCAGTTTTTGATTTTTTATATTTTTTTGGTAGCAGTTGTCAAACTTTGCATCTTTATGTGCAATAGACACATATTTCATGGTACCAACATAAACTTCATACATCGAATAGTTTTACAAAAAAATGGCTCACAGTGAAGGATGGAATTTGTTGCAATTATCCCTACCCCCAGGGCTGGTTGTAGAGCATAGGGATAATAGAAACAAAGTAAATAACTATAAAATAATCAATAAAATTATGTGTAGTAGGTATTTTTAAGTAATCAACAGTCTTACAATATCACTATCTCAAAGACGAACATTAACAATGAATGAATGTAATTAACATTAGGTATTATATGAGACGAAATTAATTTATACCTATAGGATATATGAGTGACGTGAGAGCAATCAACTTTCTGTCTTATTCTAAATGTCATATTTTAATAAATGCCCGGTCGCCGGTCACATACTGTAAACATCAAATCATTGGGCAAAGGCCACTGAAAATGTTTGGTTATATTATTGAACTTACTAAAACTATAGTACGGTAGGTAACTCATATTACCGGTTTTTATAAATGCCCGGACGCCGGTAACAGATTGTATACCGGATGGAAATTATTTTTGGGTCAGTGACGGCAACTACCAGATTCAGAGGAGCTACGCAAAATAGTTTTAAAAGACTTTCCCTCGATTTTAAATTAATAAAGATTGGCGTTTACAGATTTGGAAACAGCATACAGGGTGGGAGAAAATGGTCATTTTTGACCCCAATCTATCCTGTTTCTGTTCAGCAGAGTTGGGCGTAATCAATTCATTTTAGAATTCATTACAGGGTTACATTCCAGTAATGACGATTCCGCAGTAATGAATTACTACTATAATCAAAATTACTGTAATGCTCAGCATTAAATGCTGTACTACGGTTACGCCTGTAATCCATTCCTTTGGGATCGGTATTGTAATCCGTTACTATAATATTGAATCCAACGTAATCAAGTACTTTTTCATCACACTTGCTGTCTAAGCGCGTCATTGCTTGCGCGCGTAGCGGGAGTAATAGAAAAGTGAAATTCCCTAGGGAGTAATAGAAATGTCAGTACGTCATTTAATAATATTATGTCTTAAAACTTATTTTTTGGTTGGCAAGTGTGATGAAAAACATTGTATGCATCACGGTCGGTAAGCGGAATACTAACTCGAGTCATAAAAGCCCTCCGCCTAATGGCGTCGGGCTTCTAACACTCTCGTTAGTAATTCCGTACTTACCTCCCTTGATGCACAATGTACTATAGTAATCTGCATTACTTCGAACAGTTAAAACGTAATTTTGTTACTGTTACTCGAAGAAAATTGTTTTTGATTTATGTCATTCTAGTTGACATCTGACATCCTAGCACTTTCATGATAGTTAAAAACGTATTCTGAAAATGTAGTATATATTTACGAGTAAGATCCAAGATGGCGGAACATTTTTCATCATTATACTCGTTTCTGACTAATTCACATCGGTGGTATTCGATTTTCGGGTCCATTCTAAGATCCAAGATGGCGGCAACGTTTTTTTAGCAATTTTCATCATTATACTCGGTTCCGACTAATTCGCATAAGTGGAATCCGAATTTCGTGTCCATTTTAAAATCCAAGATGGTGGCAACTTTTTTTTCAATTTTCATCATTGTACTCGTTTCCGACTAATTCGCATACGTGGAACCCGATTTTCGGGTCCATTCTAAGATCCAAGATGGCGGCAACGTTTTTTTAGCAATTTTCATCATTATACTCGGTTCCGACTAATTCGCATAAGTGGAATCCGAATTTCGTGTCCATTTTAAGATCCAAGATGGCGGCAACTTTTTTTGCAATTTTAATCATTATACTCGTTTCTGACTACTTCGCATACGTGGAAACCGATTTTCGGGTCCATTCTAAGATCGAAGATGGCGGTATAGTGTTTTTCTTTCTTTTGTAATTTTTGTCATTGTAGTCGTTTTTTAGACTAATTTACATAAGTACCCGAATTTAGGATCAATTCAAGATCCTAGATTTCCTACGTATGTGTACCTACCTACCTAGTGGAAATGAGATGTTCGGATTCCACGTGCGTGAATTAGTCAAAAACGAGTATAAAAAATGACGAAAATTGCAAAAAATTGTGTCGTCATCTTGGATCTTCAAATGGACTCTAAATTCGGGTTCCACGTATGTGAATTAGTCGAAAACGAGTATGATGATGAAAATTGCGTAGGTACAAAATTCAATAACATGCAAAAAAAGACGCCGCCATCTTGGATCTTACAATGGACCCTAAATTCGGGTCTCACGTATGTAAATTAGTCAAAAATGAGTACAATGATAAAAATGAAAAAAAAAGAAAAAAACTTGTGCCGCCATCTTGGATCTTAAAATGGACCCTAAATTCGGGTTTCACGTATGTGTATTAGTCGAAAACGAGTATAATGATGAAAATTGCGTAGGTACAAAATTCAATAACATGCAAAAAGAGACGCCGCCATCTTGGATCTTAAAATGGACCCTAAATTCGGATTCCACGTATGTGAATTAGTCGAAATCGAGTATAATGTCCTAATGCGTCTAGACGCATAGTTAATAGGGCCTACGTCCAGCAGTGGACTACCATAAGCTGATGATGATGATGATGATGATGATGATGAGTATAATGACGAAAATTCCAAAGTATTATATGCTATAGATTATATTATTACATTTATTACTGACTCCTTCATACGTCATGGTAATATTCCGTTTCACAACATTACATTACAAGTAATATGATAGGTACCCATAAGTACCTACATTACAAAGTAAACCCATAAGTACCTACATTACAAAGTGTGAAAAGAGTTTGTTGCTATTCCAATTTGAATAAAGAATTATTTGACTTTGACTTTGACTTTAAAATCAAGTGATATTGTAATCGGGAATTGATTACGAAATGCCCAACTCTGCTGTTCAGGATCAAAAACTCGTATGTGACCAAAAATATTTTTCATACAATTTGTATGGGAAATTTAATTCATGATTTGCGGCTTTTCTAGCCGAAAAATTTTTTTTGGTCTCATACATGCTTTTGATCCTGAACAGAAACAGGATCGATTGGCATCAAAAAAAAAGTTTGTCACTAATGACCATTTTCACGCACCCTGTATGTTTTTTCCAAAATCTTTAAACGCCAATCTTCATTAAGTTAAAATAAAGGGAAGGTCTTCCAAGACCATTTTCGCGTAGCTACTCTGGATCTCGTAGCTGCCCTCACTGACCCAAAAAGAATTTCCACCCTGTATTCCACATGCTAAACATTTTTTGGTTACAAGCATGCCAATTTTTCAGACAAGGAAATCTGTTATTTTTGAAGTAGACGCGAATGGTCGAGCTTCCTCGTTTTCGATTGAAAATTTGAGTCTCGCGACTTACATACGAAATACCTATTATTTGTATACAAACCTACGCGATCCAAAAAATTCATCGGCTATTTTTGCTTATACTGCATGTATGTCCCTCGTTTCCACTATAAAATCTGATAAGATAATGTTTTTCGTTAATGATGAATGAAAAACTTGTTGAATGAAGTTTTATTTATTAGTCATATTACCCAATGGTTCAAAACTTCGGTTTAAATGTGAAACAGACCTTCAAAGAGTTAATTAAATTCATTTTACCGTCATGAGCTCGTCGAGCATAGTCCTCTCGTCTCAACGGAGTGATCGCGACTGGCCGCGCCCACGGATGGAAATAGAAGATATAGCAAATCACGCGAAATGCGCGACGGGAGAGAACACAGCGCGCGAAATAAAAAGGGTCTATACGCCAAATGCTTCTTACCTCTCTATCTCTTAAACATGACAACCTATAAAAAAAGTTACGCCTATCAGCCCTCGGCATTAGTTTAAGCTACAAAATACTAAATTATTACTATTATAGCATGCAAAGTAACGTCAGGAAATAAAATCTCCCCGAAAATTAGACATGTTTTCGTGGTCGATTTCTATCGAGCGAACTTCAATCCTTTGCGGATTTGTTCCCTATCAGCCCTTGCAAATATGATGTAGTTTCTGTATGTATGATATTGTGGCATATTTTCATGTTTAAGACATCTTAAAATGCAATCTCCGTGCTGCAATTTGGGTGTATGCGCCCTCTTAAGTTCCTTAAAATGGGCTGGGAAGTATCGTTTTTTGGGCACAACAACTCGAGAGGACTTTAAAGGGATTTCTTATTTTTTTTTGATGATGATGATGATGTCCTTTAGAGCTTTTTGTTGTATTTCATTGTATGTTTGAGAAAAGCACTATACATGCCTCGGCGTGAAAACGGATTCCTGGCCTCGTGTCCCTATCTATATACCCACTTGGCCGGAAATCCTCATTTTCCCGGCCTCTGATGTAATGTATTATGTATTTCAATTATTATGTATTTTTAATACTGATTGAAACATTTACGTTTATCACTCATATTTTAACGATTAACGGTTTTTAAGACGTTTCGGGTATGACGACCACGGGTGTAACGGTCGCAGGCAGACTCGAAACCCGAAACATGCCCGAAACGTCAGGATAATATTAAACGTAAGCTTACACGATTAAGACCCATGTGTCGTTAAAATATATCTGCCATTGTCTGAAGATAGACGATTCGTCTGCTCATTTGCTTGCTATGACTAAAAAAATATCTGTGTTACTTTTGCCGTGGGTATTATCCAAAATTTGTGATTTCAATCTTTACCTACTCGGCAGGCAATAAAGTTGATTTTAGTTATGTAACTGTTCTAATTGAGTAGAATTTTTATTTGTTCGATGTGAATAAGTACTACAGGTAGGACCATGAGGTCTATGAGCCTTACGAGGCTATGCTGGCGATATAAGGCTCGGTCCAAAACGTGGTAAGCGCGCGTCTCGCTCTCGGCGCGCTCTCAAAACGCGCGTGTTTGACAGTCTATATTCTGTGGCACAACGAAGGTCACGTGACTTTTCTTTAGAATTACTTATTGTATACGATTACAGAATGAGCTAGGCTTTGCTAGGCCTGCAGTCAACCTATATAGTAAATATTATCACGTTATTCCAGAAACTAATGTGCTGCGCAGCGGACGTTCTAGAAGGAAAAGGCACAGTCCAAGTCGCCATCACGGTCACCGAGCTCCTTCGACGGCACGGAGCGCTCCGGGCCCAGGCGGGCGCCTAGCGGCTCGCACTCGCGCCGCAGTCGCAGCTCTCGCTCTAACAGTGCGTGAGTGATAAGGACGGTAGCGTTAGTCTGTAAGGTCATTTCAATTGCTCTCGCTCTAACAGCGCGTGAGTGACAAGGACGGGAAAAATTGCACTATGGCGGATGATTAGCGGCTCGCTGTATCGCCGCGGTCGCAGTTCTTGCTTCTTGCTCTAACAGCGTGTGAGTGATAAGGACAGTAGTGTTAGACTGTAAGGTCATACGAATTGCTCTCGCTCTAACAGTGCGTGAGTGACTAGGACGGGAATAGTGAAGGACAGGAAAAATTACACTATGGCGGATGATTAGCGGCTCGCTGTATCGCCGCGGTCGCAGTTCTCGCTCTAACAGCGTGTGAGTGATAAGGACGGTAGTGTTAGACTATAAGGTCATACGAATTGCTCACGCTCTAACAGTGCGTGAGTGACAAGGACGGGAAAATGGCACTATGGCGGATGATTAGCGACTGACTCTAGCACCGCAGTCGCAGCTCTCGCTCTAACAGCGTGTGATTGATAAGGACGGATCGTGTTGAACTGTAAGGTCATACGAATTGCTCTCGCTCTAATATCAGTCCGTGAGTGACTAGGACGGGAATAGTGTAGGACTGTAAAAATTGCACTACGGATGATTAGCGGCTATTGCGTCGAAGTCGCAGTTCTCGCTCTAACAGCGTGTGAGTGACAAGGACGGATATATTACAAGATTGTAAGTTGTTATATGGGCTCTCTCTTTGACAGCGCATGATTGACAAGAGCGTGAATACATAGTGTAAGTCCATTGACGCTCTAACCAAGCAAGCAATGGATGCGTAGGGCGCTGAGTCTGGCACGTAGCAAGAATAAACACATTAAATACGACGAGTTAATTAAGTTGCATCGGTTTGCGATTGTTTAGCTCACCACTTAAAATGTTTCTACCCAATTATCCAGGTCGGAAGGAAGCAAACACATTTATTTCCTTTTCGACGTCATCTCAAAAACGAAAGCTGTAACACGGACGCTGCGTCATCGAAGTTGATCTTTATGCGCGCGCATGTAGGTCTATATTTCTCTGTGGTCTGTGACCTATTAATCCGTCTGTAAAGTTGATTCTATATCAGCTATATCTTTAGTTGGCGTGGAAATGCCTAATATTAGTTGGTTATATTTGCGAATACAACACATCTTGAGTAATTAATCTTGATAAATACATTTAATTGTAGTCATGTGTTTTAATCACTTCGTCTGGAACAAAACCAAATCGAAATGTGTCAAATAAAGTTTTAAATTGCGCGATCAAGGAGATTTTATGGCGAAAGCTTTGTACCTTTAATTAAAGAAGCAATGATAATGGATTCAAAACCCATCATTGTGAAAATTTGAATGTATTAAATTAAGATTTTTTTATAACTCTACATTTTTCCATAAAAACATTAGTCGCCTAAATAATTGTCCTGTGTCCCATGATATATTGAATCTGATTGTACCTAATATGAGAATTTGTCATTTGGCTATGGTATTCAATATTCAGCTGTATTTTAAAATATCTAATAGAGTCGTAAATTTTCTTAAATCGGCTCTTAAAGTTTATTGTTGCTGATTTGTAATTATTCTCTTCAGAGGTCATATTATCGATATTTTGATGAAAATCATACAGTATCATAACAGTAGAAATAATAGAATGTGTGAAAAAATACACTTGTGTAAAGGCCATAGTCGGATTTTCATAGTAAGTCAGCCTTTAAATCAACCAGACTCTAGTATTTTTTTGTGAGTACCTCTTATGGTGAAGAATATTTCTGCTGAGTATCAACGTCCTATCGGTGACAGTTTTTGACTTATGATTTTTTTTAGTTTTTTCTTTAATGTGTTGTATCTCAGGATGTATAAAAGCGAATTGCTTCAAATTTTGAAATAATGTTCTTTATTTAGATATGCATCGAATTTAAAAAAATGAATATCGATTGTCGTATAAAAAAAAGAAAAAAAAAGACCAAAAAATTTTTCATATTTTTTTTGTGTACCTATGAAGTAGTGACACCTCTATTTTCTTTTTCTAATTATAGACCATACATTGGCCTACTAGTTGCCTAAGTATCAAAATTTTCCAAGCGGTACTTCTTACCAAAAATCGGCAATATGTGTGGTCAAGTTCTGCATTCAATCGGTGTTTTTCAATGTAGTATACAAACTCTTCATTTATATTTGAGTTTTCTTATCAGGTTATCTTATTTAAGAGTAAATGCTAATGACAACTTAATGTCATCATGATGCAAGCTGTTTATTTCATTATTAATCGGCCGTTTACCATTTCAACTAGCGTATCTCGATAATATTTAACTGCAATATATTATTTTTAATGAATATCTCATAAATAATATCGAATTACGCTAGTTAAAATAATAAACGGCCGATTAATAATGAAATAAACAGCTTGCATCATGATGACATTAAGTTGTCATTAGCATTTACTCTTAAATAAGATAACCTGATAAGAAAACTCAAATATAAATGAAGAGTTTGTATACTACATTGAAAAACACCGATTGAATGCAGAACTTGACCACACATATTGCCGATTTTTGGTAAGAAGTACCGCTTGGAAAATTTTGATACTTAGGCAACTAGTAGGCCAATGTATGGTCTATAATTAGAAAAAGAAAATAGAGGTGTCACTACTTCATAGGTACACAAAAAAAAATATGAAAAAATTTTTGGTCTTTTTTTTTCTTTTTTTTATACGACAATCGATATTTATTTTTTTAAATTCGATGCATATCTAAATAAAGAACATTATTTCAAAATTTGAAGCAATTCGCTTTTATACATCCTGAGATACAACACATTAAAGAAAAAACTAAAAAAAATCATAAGTCAAAAACTGTCACCGATAGGACGTTGATACTCAGCAGAAATATTCTTCACCATAAGAGGTACTCACAAAAAAATACTAGAGTCTGGTTGATTTAAAGGCTGACTTGCTATGAAAATCCGACTATGGCCTTTGAATAGTAAAATAAAGTTTAAATTGCGCACTGCATGATTTGCTTCGTATAAATAAAATGTTTCAAGATCTAGGATAGACCTTTGATTGTTATCTAGACGATTTTTCTAGTTGGCTGTTATGTACTGTTGGGGTAAATAGTTCTTAAATTGTAATGTTAAAATAGTTGTAGTAGTTTCTTCAACTGTAATTTGATATTACGGTTTTTCCTTGTGTTTGCGACATCATCACAATTGTCAGCATTATCTTGTTAAATCTGCGAAATATCTAGACCGGTACAAGATTGAGATGTAATGAAAAATAAAATAATGCACATTGGATTAGCAGATCAGATAGGTACATAATTGTCATTATATTTCATTTCTAAAATTACTATTCTAGGTATCTGATTCTTGATTCTAGTGGCTATGACATAAGATGTATCGTGGCTAAGATATATCTAAGTACGCCTAAATTGTGCACTAATATTATAGTATTGAGACGTTCTCAAAAACAGCTAAACTGACAAGATTTGCAGTTCCGTATATTTCAACGTACTGCGTTCCGCAGAGCAATTGTTATCTATCATTAATCCGCCTTTTAGAAGTAGAAAAGTAGACTGATCATAAGGACCATTTACCTCAGCACAATAATCATTTACAACATAAGGTGCTTGTACCCTGGCACAAAACACGAATTTACTAGTGAATTTTTTGAGCCTCTATACACATGTTATGCAGCACTATCGTCTTGGAAGTGCCTAGTGGTTGAATTGATGTTTAGGTCCGAATGCTCCGAATTATAGTAGGAATTGTACTGACGCATATTGACTTGGAACAATGTTGTCTTATTCAGTGGTGGTATCCCTTTGGGGGCCTGGCGGGGACCACTTCGTTCATTTACCTCAGTTACTGTAATATGCAAGAGCGATACAGGCAAATGGGTGGTGGCGGTGGTGACGGCAGTAACAATACATTTGTCACCACCCCAACTCTTCTCGCGGGTGTCGTATGAGTCGCCTAAGGGATTTGAAGTGTCACTGACAATTTATTTATTGAAAATGATGGGCAGCAGTATCATCATAATGGAGTGGACACAATAGTTCAATACCCAACCCGCTTGCAGAGCCTGGCGATTATGGGTTTTTGCCTCCTAGTGCGTCCATATAGATAATAGCAGAGGCCTTTGTCCAGTGGACTGATTATAGGCTGATTGTGTGTGTGATACAGGCAAATAAACCGTCGAACGAAGTTGTTCGCGGTAAGCACTAAACCGATTTTACGTAGGTATACACACACGCGCGTTTACGTGTATAGTGTGTGGTTTTTTGGACCTTTATGGGTTATCTTAAAAGAGACTATATTTGAATTGTCCGCCTATTACGATCATAACACTCACAAACACAATCCACGCGGACCACAGTAGTAAAATTGCGGTTATTTACAAGTGCGAAGGTAGTGAAGTTTTTCGTATCAATTGTTCCATGTCCTTGTGTGTTTCAGTACTTTTTAGGGTGTTGGATTAGGGATAATAATAGGATTGCATGTATGAAAACCAAGCTGACCCTTTAGAATTGAGGCGTTATTCATTTATTCGCTGTAAAAGTACTGGTACTACGTATGATCTATAAGTTAAAACTGCAGTTACTGTCCACAATCTCTACGAATAACATAATATGTTATTGTTGTTCTACGAGTGATGTATAAGATGTAGGACAGGCGTAAATCCTAATGTTATTCTTAGAGATATTCGTGGAATGTAAGACGCATCAAATTTTCTATAACAAAGAGAAATCGCTTATTACTATTGCTAATGTTTCCACATTAAAATGTAAACACATATGAAAATCGCCTTTCTTCCGTGTGAAGATAAATGTCAATATCAGCCTTATATGTGTTAGCATTAAGAGGTAGACAAATTTTGGATGGTACAATTGTTTCGAAAGTAGTACCCATTGAAAGTAATGCGATATGTATCAGCAGCAGAGTGATTAGCACGGAAGTTGCTCAAAACGATCTAACTCGTGTATTGAGTAAAACTTCCCTATTACACCTCTCCTTTCGATGCTGTCGCTACTGAGTCGATCGATGTCAGTGTTAATCAGTCAGTCATATCATATTGGCGCGTTATTTTGGTATTCTGTCCACTCACATGCTTTGATTTTTGCGATAAACTATCTCTATACAAAATAAGAGTGATGACATACACAAAATAAGAGTGAAGCATGCCAGTGGATAGTGAAAGATAGATTGGTTCGTATTGTCATATAATTACAGGTTATTTTTGACTAAGTCGCGTCATGTAATATCACTGTAGATAAAATATAATTTTAAAATGTTTGCTGATTAAAAAGCCATGTAAAGATATTTTGTAAATAATTTTCTGATCAAGATGATCGTCACTAATTTAAGATTTTTTTACAAACAGCTATAATATCTTTTTTACCTGTGAAGTACTTTCAACAGGAAATAGCATGAACGCTCACTTAAAATGTTGCCATGTCTTAAAAATGTTGGTAATTACTTTACATGTACTAAAAAATTGTCAAAAATCGATATTTTTACTCATAATAAAGATGACAACAATCTGAAATTGTTGTCTGACCCAACATCTGAATGTTGGGTCTTAAAATGACGATTATTTGAGTGTTTACGTTAACACTTAATTACGATTTTGATTTTACAAATACATTACATAGTCTAATTAAGAGTGGAATTGTAGCGGTAATTTGCCACAGGCGATAGTAACGCTTTAATATGGCTCAAATAGTCTTCAGTAAACTGTTAGAGCTTATTCTTTAGATTTATTTGAAATTGTCTGAGTTCAAATTATAGAATAATAATAGTTCATAGAATGCTTCTTCGTACATGACTATAAAGGAGACATTCACTATTCTATTCCCTCACTCTACGAAATTCGATCTTTACACAAAACGTGATTCGTTGATTTCATAGAGTGGAGTGGGGGATAGAATGGTGAATGCTCGTTTGGTCTGAATGCACCTTTATGTCCCGACAATATGTTTAAACCGAGCTGTGTCGTTCGTTTTTGATAAATTATAATATAAGCTTATAAAGTAATAAGTTTGGAAGCGAGTATAAAGTTATGTTGCATGTCAGTGAATATTCGGCGATTTTATTTCGTCATTCTCGTCTCTGCAAGTACTACACGAGATGACCCTAAGAGCATTGTTTTAAACGTAATTCGCCACCAATACCAAGTCTAGCATCAATGTTGTTGCTACTAGCCCTTCCGTCGCAGTAGTAATCGCGAGACGACAATTACAAATACAAGTTGAAACGCTCCTCGGAGAATCACCCATGTAGGTACTCATGTTACAGTCTTGTGGATTTACCCCATGACATAGTCGAGTCTGTGACTTGAGCATTCTATGATTTGTTATTATTCTATGGTTCAAATTGATGTAAATATTAATCTGACAATATTAAAGAACCAATGGACATTGTAGTGTCACAATTGAACCATTATGTCGGCTGTGCAAGTGTCATAGAATGTACTAGAAATCCAGTAGATATTTTCGAATAACATTTGTTGATTACATTGTGATGCAGGCGTTTGTTACTTAATAAGTTATTATATTAATCGCACGTAAGGATTTCAGTAGTTGAAATTGTCATAAGAACGAGATTTAAAAAAGAAAATACGAAATACGAACTTCAACCTTGAATAGTTGTAAAGTTAGAGGAAACAAATCGTATGTTTCCTTAAATCGATTGTATCACAAAACTAAAGGTTACATTTAAACTATAATTCTAGATGATTTAGAAATATGATCACCTCGTGATACTTTTTCGCAGTAGCGTCTCAAAATGTTCTTATAATGTTACTGTTGATAGTTCAATAAAATTGTCAAACAATTATACTTTAAGGCGGCATGTTTGCTAGTAAGCAGAGGACTTGCACATGTCACGTCGAGATTTTTACGCAACTTTGCTATAATTTCTCAAAATTGACATAATTTGTCGTTTCTTTAGAGGGGCAGAGCAACTTTATGACCAATCCAAATCTGTCTTCAACTGTTGAATTGTCCATTGCAAAAATTGTTATAAGTACATACTTATCAGGAGGCCTAGCACAAGATTAGTGCGACAATATGTCGCCTCGACATAGAATATTCATCCCTCTTTTATTCATATAGTTAGTAAAAGATGGAAAATATGCCTCGCGGCGTCATACTGATATACCAATCATATGCTAAGCATACAGTTTTTATGTATAATATGTATTGTGCAAGTTCAATACGTAGTCAAGTTAAGGCTGTCAAACAAATTATGTACCTATATCAAAAGCCTGATTACCTACTTGGTAACCTCAAAGATGTTTTGAGTAATGACAAAATGTCGGTCTAAAGGTTAATATCCCCTGATAACATACTCGTATTGTTACGATTTTAAATAAACTCTAGGTACTTATCGATGAAATATAACGGAATAATTTATTTCATAATTGGAGTATGTTTAAACGAAGCCCAAGTTATGTCAATTTCAAGATTAGTGGCAATATAAATAATATGGATTCACAATTTCTATACATATCTTTCGTTTACCACCGAAATGACTCAATCCAAAAGTTTCTATACAATGTAATACTCAATATTTAGATAAGATTACATGTATTTTAAGATAAATTTTTGCTCTCGTCATAATTATAGTCAATTCTATATAGTAAGGTCACAATACCTATT
>JALPQI010012994.1:0-39300 GCA_025490895.1 Thaumatotibia leucotreta | reverse complement strand
CTTCCAACTCGGGTTGTGGTTGCGTCTCAGTGGGAACGCGCGAAGTAATGAGCCAAGAATATAACATAACAGTAGTTCACCTTTAAAGTGAGTAATCATCTACATACCTGGAATGTGAGATCAACAGCGCGACGCAACTCTTCAGGGGGCACAGGGTCTTCCAACTCGGGTTGTGGTTGCGTCTCAGTGGGAACGCGCGATGTACTGAGCTAGGACTATAAAACTATAATATAACAGTAGTTCGTACATTTAAAGTGAGTAATCATCGACATACCTGGAATGTAAGATCAACAGCGCGACGCAACTCTTCAGGGGGCACAGGGTCTTCTAACTCGGGTTGTGGTTGCGTCTCAGTGGGAACGCGCGATGTACAGTCGAAGACAAAATAAGGGGTATACAAAAACGTTCAAAAATATGTCCCAGTGCACTCTAATTCTGTGTAATAAGAACGTCGTAACATATTTATGAACGGATTCTTTCGATACTTATTTTTGCACTTGACTGTACTGAGCTAGGACTATAAAACTATAATATAACAGTAGTTCGTACATTTAAAGTGAGTAATCATCTACATACCTGGAATGTGAGATCAACAGCGCGACGCAACTCTTCAGGGGGCACAGGGTCTTCCAAGTCGGGTTGTGGTTGCGTCTCAGTGGGAACGCGCGAAGTACTGAGCGGACTATAATATAACAGTAGTTCACCTTTCAAGTGAGTAATCATCTACATACCTGGAATGTGAGATCAACAGCGCGACGCAACTCTTCAGGGGGCACAGGGTCTTCCAACTCGGGTTGTGGTTGCGTCTCAGTGGGAACGCGCGAAGTACTGAGCGGACTATAATATAACAGTAGTTCACCTTTCAAGTGAGTAATCATACATACCTGGAATGTGAGATCAACAGCGCGACGCAACTCTTCAGGGGGCACAGGGTCTTCCAACTCGGGTTGTGGTTGCGTCTCAGTGGGAACGCGCGAAGTACTGAGTCAGGACTATAATATAACAGTAGTTCGTACCTTTCAAGTGAGTAATCATCGACATACCTGGAATGTGAGATCAACAGCGCGACGCAACTCTTCAGGGGGCACAGGGTCTTCCAACTCGGGTTGTGGTTGCGTCTCAGTGGGAACGCGCGAAGTACTGAGCGGACTATAATATAAGTGAGTAATCATCTACATACCTGGAATGTGAGATCAACAGCGCGACGCAACTCTTCAGGGGGCACAGGGTCTTCCAACTCGGGTTGTGGTTGCGTCTCAGTGGGAACGCGCGAAGTACTGAGCGGACTATAATATAACAGTATGTAGTTCACCTTTCAAGTGAGTAATCATCTACATACCTGGAATGTGAGATCAACAGCGCGACGCAACTCTTCAGGGGGCACAGGGTCTTCCAACTCGGGTTGTGGTTGCGTCTCAGTGGGAACGCGCGAAGTACTGAGCAGACTATAATATAACAGTAGTTCACCTTTCAAGTGAGTAATCATCGACATACCTGGAATGTGAGATCAACAGCGCGACGCAACTCTTCAGGGGGCACAGGGTCTTCCAACTCGGGTTGTGGTTGCGTCTCAGTGGGAACGCGCGAAGTACTGAGCGGACTATAATATAACAGTAGTTCACCTTTCAAGTGAGTAATCATCTACATACCTGGAATGTGAGATCAACAGCGCGACGCAACTCTTCAGGGGGCACAGGGTCTTCCAACTCGGGTTGTGGTTGCGTCTCAGTGGGAACGCGCGAAGTACTGAGCGGACTATAATATAACAGTAGTTCACCTTTCAAGTGAGTAATCATCTACATACCTGGAATGTGAGATCAACAGCGCGACGCAACTCTTCAGGGGGCACAGGGTCTTCCAACTCGGGTTGTGGTTGCGTCTCAGTGGGAACGCGCGAAGTACTGAGCCAGGACTATAATATAACAGTAGTTCATACCTTTATAGTGAGTAATCATCTACATACCTGGAGTGTGAGATCAACAGCGCGACGCAACTCTTCAGGGGGCACAGGGTCTTCCAACTCGGGTTGTGGTTGCGTCTCAGTGGGAACGCGCGAAGTACTGAGCGGACTATAATACATATAACAGTAGTTCGCACCTTTCAAGTGAGTAATCATCTACATACCTGGAATGTGAGATCAACAGCGCGACGCAACTCTTCAGGGGGCACAGGGTCTTCCAACTCGGGTTGTGGTTGCGTCTCAGTGGGAACGCGCGAAGTACTGAGCGGACTATAATACATATAACAGTAGTTCGCACCTTTCAAGTGAGTAATCATCTACATACCTGGAATGTGAGATCAACAGCGCGACGCAACTCTTCAGGGGGCACAGGGTCTTCGAACTCGGGTTGTGGTTGCGTCTCAGTGGGAACGCGCGAAGTACTGAGCGGACTATAATATAACAGTAGTTCACTTTTCAAGTGAGTAATCATCTACATACCTGGAATGTGAGATCAACAGCGCGACGCAACTCTTCAGGGGGCACAGGGTCTTCTAAATCGGGTTGTGGTTGCGTCTCAGTGGGAACGCGCGAAGTACTGAGCGGACTATAATATAACAGTAGTTCACCTTTCAAGTGAGTAATCATCTACATACCTGGAATGTGAGATCAACAGCGCGACGCAACTCTTCAGGGGGCACAGGGTCTTCCAACTCGGGTTGTGGTTGCGTCTCAGTGGGAACGCGGGAAGTACTGAGCCACGACTCTCGTAATAGCTCGTGTGCGCGCGGTCTGTGCGCGGGTTCTAGTTGGAGCATGCGACGCACGCAGGCTTTCGCTTCGCTCGACACCGAGCGCCATACGCCAGATGATAGTTCGACCTGAGATGGAATTTTTGTTTAACCTTTTTGACGCCACGTCAAATACAAATACTCTCACTCACACGCCGCATCAACAAAATGTAAAACTGAAATCGAATTTTAAGCACACGCGTGTAGGTCTATATTGCTCTGTGGATCAAGACTTATATTATACAATATTATTGGTCTTTAGCGTTGAACCTGCGGTGCCGATATATCAGTCGTTGGCGTCCAAAAGGTTAAATGTTCAGTTGTTAAAATAGCATAAATCCCTAATTTTAGCTATTTAGCAGTGTTCAGTTGACTAGCCTCGTCCTGCCCGATGTGATTTATAAAGGATTTTTGTCAAATAATTAATGAAGCCTGTTTCGGTTGAGGTTACACTCAAAATTATTTTCTTTTATATGTAGAACAAAAAAAGCGACTATATTTTCAAATTCTTTAAGTTAAAATT
Organism: Thaumatotibia leucotreta; assembly: GCA_025490895.1. Classification (NCBI taxonomy): domain Eukaryota; kingdom Metazoa; phylum Arthropoda; class Insecta; order Lepidoptera; family Tortricidae; genus Thaumatotibia; species Thaumatotibia leucotreta. The sequence goes on along the minus strand of JALPQI010012994.1, from coordinate 36,047 downwards.
TCAACTAAGCAGAAGTATCACGGACAGGACGAGGATATAGTAGTGTACTGTGTATCTACTGTTATTTTCACATAATTTCCCAATAATGAGTTAGTATTTATACATCGTAGAATCGGAAATGAGTATTCTCCATAGATATACAATAATAACGAGATACACAGTCCGCCGGAAAAAATGGCACAACAATAGTGCCGCTAGTACGATAATGCGGCAGTTTGCCTGCTTAGTCTTGTTTGGGCCAACGACAATGACAAAATGTGCCGCGAAAAACTGTAAGAACAACAATGAAAAAACCGGCCATGATCAGTGTAGGGTTCCGTAGTTATTCAGAAACGGCTGGACCGATTATGTTCGAAATAGTTTTATTTTAAAGTATAAGCATGATCATGATTTTGTTAGCTCTGCCGTAAATTATTCTGCGAATCGAATTTATGACAAATAAAATTCTACAAGACAATAGTGAACCGGCTTTCCCTGTTCACTATAAAGAAAATCATGTTTACTAACCTTTCCAGATTCGATTCTTGTCAGAATTGCTTCTGGGCTGTCATCCCCGGTCGACGCAAATGGTGTTCTGCCAGATAACATGATGTATGCCAGGACACCTGTTACAAAGTACCTTTATAATAATGCATTACAAAAATAAGGTTTTTCACAAGAACAGTTCACATATAAGTTCCCAATTTAATCGCGTAGCCACTTCGACAGGCCGAAAATATACCCATCATTTCATTGACGATCTAAAGGTGCGTATACATTGTAGATTGCATCTTACGTTGGGGAGACTTATTGTTATGAACGTTTTTTGTAATATATCTTTAGCTTAGCGCAACTCCAGTGGAAACGGCTTAGCTGCGCGAAGATTTTACACATACAAAACAACGCACTGTGGTCCCGTAGTAGGTCATAGAGGTCCAATGACGATGATTGAATAATATCATTATCTTTATCCTAATTACTTACCTATTAGTCATGGTATAAAAATAATTGCAACTAGTTTTATAGAACATTTATGTTTGGTCATCTGAAGTGAACACAACGGATAAGTTTTTTTTTTTTTTTTAATTGTGTTGACTAAGAATATTTTTCAAAATTACAATTTTATTTAAAAATAAATGTGTGATCGTAGAAAAAAAAATGTATGCAACATTGTTTAAGAACGTGCTCGTGGCGTGTTTAATAACAATTTTCGGCTTCGCCTCAAATTGTTACCCACGCCACTCACCTTTTTTGACCTCTCTTAAACAAGAGTTGTATAAAATACTATTAGGATTATAAGAATATTGTATAATAATTGAGATATAACGAAGGTGCAGCGAGTCCTTTTTCATCCCACTCATTAAGGTTAATTTTGACTGCCGAAGTCTGATGCGTCAGACAACCAATATCCAGCTCACCTGATAAATAAGATAAAGGTCTGAACTGATTGTTATAATGTCAAAATTTGTCCCTTTCGAATGCAAGCTCTGATCTGTGGTGTAAATTTGTATTGGTGACGGTGACGACACGGGCAGATTCGATGAAAATTTCACGGTTAAACATTAAGGATTTGCTACACAGGATGCTTTCTGCGGTCTATGCTCAGGTTAAATGTTTATTTACATTATTGCCTCATGTATAGGTATCGGTACGAGAGTTGAGGCCACGCACACATCAACATGTCATGTAAACACACAGGGTATTTGAAATTCCAACAAGCAAACCCAATTCCAACTGTAAGATTGACCAAAAAATTTGTTCAACGGATTTACTTCTATATTTTGACGCAAATCATTCATTCATTAGCTACATTTTTTGCAATTAGCACTTCATTTGGATGTGTGCGTAATCAACTAATCGTTCTCCTCAACTCTCGTGCCGATACCTATACTTCACAGATGGTGTACGCAGGTACAGTCAGCAAAAAATGAGATCTACCACTTTTTCGACCAGGCAGCGGTAAAAAGTCGAATAGTTGTAGACCACATTTTTAGTTGACTGTACAGACCTTAGCCTAAGGCCTTTATTTCATTACACACCCTCATACCTCCCACACATAACTACAACGAAACGTAACCTAAAGAAAAACAAGCAAATAAATTACCTAAGCTCCAGATATCGCACGCCGCATCGTAACCAGCTCGCTTTAACACCTCTGGCGCTACAAAATTGGCCGTGTAACATGGAGTCATAAGCAACCCGTTCTCTGCGCGTAACTGCTTCGCTAAGCCGAAGTCGACCAGACGGATGTCCTCAGGCCTTTTCTCAGCTGTGGCGAATAGGATGTTCGACGGTTTTATGTCTCTGTAACAAGACAATGAAAAATTGTTATAAATGATAAGCATTGAACATAGGGTGCCTCCTGCGACCATATAGGTATAACATGGACGTCTAACGCCAGCTCAAAAATGCACCAAAAACAATTGTGCCAAGATGGGCAGGTCATAGCGTTTTTCTTAACACCGCGCATATTACGGCGCAACATCTTTGACAAATGTTTATAGAATGTAGCTAATTAAAACTTTAATGGACCTATCCCAACTATTTTGAAATTGCGGTTAAAGTTTTTATAGGTTGACATTGAAACTCATTTCCGTGGTGCATTGAAGAGGGGGTGACACTTGTCAACTAAAATTTAGGACCGTTTTTGGAAGGCAATGTAGTATGGCGTGCGGCGTGCGGTGTTTTATTTGTTAGTAGGGTGCATCTAAAGGAAAAAACTAGCCCTAATAAAATGTTGCTGTCCATCTGTCTGACTATTTTTCTCAGGAACACATAGTCAAGAAACTAACACCAACTATAGAAAGCTGTAAAACAACCTCACCTGTGTACTACAGTGTGCCTGTGCAGATAATGTACCGCGTGCAGTACATTGCGCAGAATGGGCGCGCACTCGTGCTCGGGCAAGTATCGCCGCTGCGTGATGTGCTCGAGTAGTTCTCCTCCGCGACATAGTTCTGTGACGGCGAGGATTCGGGCGCCCTCTTCGTAGACGCCTCGGAGCGTGATAATATGCGGGTGTTGACTGTATCTGTTTAAAAAAATATATACTGAGTAAAATTTTGGTGGTGATCAACTTTACTAAACTAACTTTTGGCCTTCGTTATAAATCATTCTTTATGTTAGCTTTTCTGCAATGATATAAAACATATTATTTATTTACAACACCTTGATTCAAGATGTCTGCTTTTCCAATATAAACAGTAAAATAATTCTATCAAATTCTAAGACAAATTTATTTAGCACTTCGAAATGAATCAATATTATCCTTTCTATCTATGTTTAAAAAAACCCTCATCATCATCATCATCAGCCTATGATAGTCCACTGCTGGACGTAGGCCTCTCCTATTAACTATACATATAGACGCATTAGGAGGTAAATGCCCATAATCGCCACGCTTGGCAAGCGGATTGGAAAAAAACCTTAATACTACTCATTTCTTTCACGTAAGTAAATTAATTTACCTTATTTTAACATAATGAGGCGATTATGAGTAAAAATAATAGCAACCTTACACCCCCTGCATAAATTTTCTAATAAAATTGGCCGTTTAGTATGAAATGTGTAAGCATGCGTACGCGTGCGGAAAGCTGGACGCGGTCCCATACTAAACTGACATTTTCTATAGACAAAATGCGTACGCATGCTGATAAATGTGTCTTCACCCGAATAGAATTTCTGATTATTTTTACCATGACCACAAAATCAATAACTTACGTGTGTAATTTCAAGAAGAAATACCTACCACAAGTTATAGGTATCGAAACAATCCATACCCGTGAGCTAATACTAAAAATACACACATACACACTTCTCATTCATAATAATCAGACTCCTTTCAAAGGCATATATTATCTTGTTACTCTATTTTACAAAATAAGTATAAGGACATTGCGTTTACCTTAGTAAAATTTCAATTTCTTCTCGTGGGTCATACTGCATTTTGTCCATGATCTTGACGGCATATTGCACTCTTGATGTCTTATGTTCGCAGAGGCGGACTACTGAAAAAGATCCAGTACCCAGCTCCCCCATTAACCTGAAATTAGCCGAGAATAAAATAAAAATTACGAAACTATTATTAAAAGGAGTTGATAACAAGGCTTCGTCCAGAATAGAAGCTGTAGAAGTGGAAATTAAAAATAAAGGTATACAAATATTGGAAACGTTTCAGCAACGTATGCGATAAAAGTAGGCTAAATCTCAAAATCATGCAACATACTAGTTCTTATTACTAACACATAGAAAGTTGCTTACAAAACTAACGTTTTCCCATAGTATACAGAGTGTTTTTTTAAGTGGGACAGTATGGAGAAATCGGAAACTATAGAAGATACAAGGAAGCTGTTTTAGGAGACATTAGGTATTTTTTTGAGATAACAATTTTGGCATTTTCAAAATTTTGGTCAAGCGCAAATTGTACCTAAAAATTAATAATATTGATAAAAAAAAATCTGAATAGCAGAAAGCAGAAGTTAGTAAAATTTAAGAAAACCATTTCTCATATTACATCCACTGTGAAGTGTCTACTACTGCAAGGTCAATATTTAAAAAAGTATTACTTACACTTTTCCAACACGACATTTGAATTTGGAACGTTTTATTTAAGTTCAAAAGGATTTTAATAAGTTACATGTTGCGAGCACATAAAGAAAAAAAAACTTTAAATTTGGAATGACCATTGACCATTGAGTATCTTCTTCGTATTTTGAATTTCGTTGGATATTCTCATTATTTTTTTCTTTATGAGCTCGCGCCATGTAACTTATTAAAATCCTTTTGAACTTAAATAAAACGTTCCAAATTCAAATGTCGTGTTGGAAAAGTGTAAGTAATACTTTTTTCAATATTGACCTTGCAGTAGTAGACACTTCACAGTGGATGTAATATTAGAAATGGTTTTCTTAAATTTGACACACTTCTGCTGTTCAGATTTTTTTTATCCAATAAAATTGTCTACGCATGAAATCACGTCGATCTGCGAAAACAATTTTTTTTATCAATATTATTAATTTTTGGGTCCAACTCGCACTTATCCAAAATTTTGAAAATGCCAAAATTGTTATCTCAACAAAATACCTAGTGTCTCCTAAGACAGTTTCCTTGTATCTTCTATACTTTCCGATTTCCCCATACTGTCCCACTTAAAAAACAACACTTTGTATGTCAGAAACCGTGAAACAAAAGTTTGAAAACTTACCGATACTCATCGAAGAAATTATTTCTATTAACGAAGCCCGCCAAAAACTCCTCCGTGGAAGTTTTATTATTTTGGCCGACATTGTTTTGCGTCTGATTTGTTACTGTTTTGTTATTGTCATCGTCGAGCAAGCATGGGGCTACGAAACTGAAACCTCTGGAACACAAAAAATAAAAATATCATCACACATCATTACAGAATCGCGTCAAGGTCGCCATGTAGAGTAGAGAGAGATATTCGGTAAATGAAAAGAATTTATAGATTAAGCAATTTATTACTACTGGTTTAAATAACTTTCTATAATTGTAATGTATCTACATAAGTGTATACGAGAAAGAAAAGGCTTATTAGGGTCCATTGGTCCAAGATGGCGGCACATTACTTTGCCATTTCCGTCCTTAAACTCTTTTTCGACTAATTCGCATACATGGAATCGGAATTTAAGATCCATTTGAAGATACTTTGATGATTCATTTTCCAACACATAAATAAAACTTACATACCGCTGCTATCATTTTGATTAAAGGAGCATTCCATAAAAACGTCACGTACGGACACAGTAATTTCAATACTCTTTAGAAAATAAAATGAGGTAACCGAGTATGGTCATAATAATATAATATAAAGGCTTTAAGGTTGACAGTGTTTCTTAGCAGCCAACATATTTTATTAGGGTAGCTACCATAGCGTCACGTACGGACAAAAAGTAGACGTTTTCATGGAATGCTCCTAAAGCTTATTTTGCGATGGACCAAGTACCTTTGATTAATTATTTTTTATTGCCTTATTGCACCGAATAACTACAAAGTACCAGAATCTATCAACTTTAAAACGTTTGTTTGAATATCAACATTATTTCATGGAGAAATTGAAATGTAATTTGACTAAGTAATATTATTTGTCATCACCATCAGCATCACTAATCAGAAGTAATTTCCGTTTTCTTCATTACTACTACATACAGGCACCGGATGTGTCTAAAAATATAAACACTCCCAACGTATTAGGTAACGTTATATTTATCGGTAAACCAACAGCCTCAGTGATAAGATTGCGCTGATAATGTTTTCTTACTGTGAAGAAAACAACGTTTAGTAGTTTTCAGATAAAAGTGTGGTATATTTCCCTCATGGCCTCTTTCAAAGGCACAAGAATTGCTGAACTATATGGCATTTTTAGGGTTCCGTAGCCAAAATGGCAAAACGGAACCCTTATAGATTCGTCATGTCCGTCTGTCCGTCTGTCCGTCTGTCCGTCTGTCACAGCCGATTTACTCGGAAACTATAAATGCTACAGTAACGAAATTTGGTGAGGATATGTGTTGTATGAACCGCTACAGGATTATGATACTAAATTGTAAAAAAATCCATTGGGGTGGGGGCCCTCCATACATGTAACTGAGGGATAGAAAAATTTTTTTAGTTGTATATAAGCGTGTGGGGTATTAATAGAAAGGTCTTTGAAAATGATATGAAGGTTTATAAATCTCATTTTTATTTAAGCAAATCGTTTTCGAGATATCAGCTCTCAAAGTTTGAAAAATGTGTCCCCCCCCCTCTATTTTTTAAACTACGCGATATAAAATTCAAAAAAAAAATATGTTATGTACATTAATAAACTCTATCAACGATTTTTGGTTTGATTAAATTATCTCCTATAGTTTTTGAGGTAGGTTGATTTAACTGCATTTTTTAATAATAAATTGATAATGGTACGGAACCCTTTGCGCGCGAGTCCGACTCGCACTTGGCCGGTTTTTATGTTATCATGAAATTCCGCAGATATGAATAAACGCTAATACTGAACTGAACTGTGATTTTCACATCGTAGTTATACACCGTGATCTCTAATAACCCGAAAGATTTTAACAGTGTGTTCCTGACCGCATTTAGAAACTATAATGTCGTATAAACTTTTCTGGATATCGCCTAGTTTCAGAGTTATTACCAATTAAAAAAAACATATTTTCTAATTGTAACTCGGTAAAAAAGGTCTTTTTAACGGCGTTGGTGCCATTATGGAAAATAGTCTCACTAACCTCATAAATAGATGTCTAAAAGTGAGACCTAAAACCTTTTAAAAATGAGGTTTTTGTTAAAAAAACCTTAACACTCATTGTAAGTGCTAGTTTTATGAATAACTTTTACTTTTTATGTTGAAATACATTCAAAAATTAAAAAAACAATTTAAAAAAAAAGGTTTTTTTCGCCAAAAATGACAAAAGTCACATAATATTTTTTGTTTGTTTTTACATCAAAAATGCGTGGTTAAAATCTTTCGGGTTATTAGAGATCACGGTGTATGTCTATTGTCTAAATGCATATTTATGAACATAATAATATAAATCAGCCACAACACAAAAATAAATATCAATGTTTATCGAATCCTATAAATAGAATATCATGGTTCATTCCAATATTTGCTAAATAGTTTACTAACAGTTCAATGACCGTTAGCGGAGACGGGTACCCCAGGGGTCTCTGGGCGTGCGATAGAATTCCCAGTCAAAATAGAACCGGTGAACGACACTGACCAAACTATGGAGTATTTGATATTGGACCTACGAACAAATAAAACATGGAAGCCCCACGCCATATAAAATCGCCTTTCAAAAACGGTCCTGAATTTTAGTTGACAAATGTCACCCCCTCTTCAAAGCATCACGGTAATGAATGTCAATATCAACCTGTAAAAACTTAAACCGCCATTTAAAAATAGTTGTGATTGGTACATCAAAGTTTTGATTGGCTATATTCTATAAAGTTTATAGAACGTTTGTCAAAGTTGTTGCGCCGAAATATGCGCGGTATTAAGAAAAGCGCTATGTCCTGCCCATCTTGGCACAATTGATCAATTGTGTTTGGGGGCATTTTTGAGCTGGCGTTAGACGTCCATGTTATATATGGTCACAGTATTGGACACATCTAAAAATAGTGTACAGTACGGATAGATTACTAACCTGAATAGTTCATGAGCGTTAGCGGAGGCGGGGACGCCGGGAGAGTCCCTCGGCGTGCGACAGGTGAACTCCGAGTCGAAGTAAAAAGCGTCATCGGCGCGCGAAACTGCTGGTCTAAAGGGCGGGATTACCTGAAAAATAAAAAATAAACAGTAAAATAAAAAGGTTAACGAATCTTTGTAGCGCCACGAATTATTTTTTATAGATAAAAGTATCGCTACCCTTTTCCCCAGGCATACGAATCGTACTAGTCTATACATATAGTTTGCTAGCACATCTTCAAATGTAGCATTAACCTTTAATCACTGACGAGTTTTTGGGATAGCCGAATTTAAACTTTAAAGGTACGTCATAGAGACTTTGACGACGTACACACGTGGTTAAGGGTTAAAAATAATTGAAATAATCAATAACTTTTAAAATTTCAAGGTCAAAAAATAAACAATAGTAATCGCCTTTAAAAACCGATTTCTCCTAGATCCTATCATCAGACCCCGACTTGGCGCCAACGGGACAATCTCAGGGTTATACCCGTTCGATGAAAAAAAATTGAAATCAGTTCACGATTCTCGGAGATATCGAGTACATACAAAAATCTGTTGAATTGAGAACCTCCTCCTTTCTTAAAACCGGTTAAACAAAGAGTTCACTTATAATTTTATTAAAGATATACTATTATAAGTAGATTTTACTAACCTCTTTCTTCAATAGAGCATCCCAGTCTATACTCGCAAAAAATTCGTGGTTTTTAACATCCTCTATGCCGTTTGGGCCCGCTCCCAACCTGTTGAAATATTTAATAGCTGTTAAGAATATTTATACAGTATAAAGATGATCACTAATTTCTAGGAATAGATACTTATTAAGTTACAATACAAGTAGGTACCTACGTATATTGTTACTACGACCTAATTACCAAACACCGGTTTCGCGGGGGCAAAAATGTACCAGTGCTAGTGATTCATTAAATATCGACTTAGTTTATCGACATCCATAAAAATATTTTTTAACCATCATTATCATAACTTAACTAATGGTTAAGTTGGAATACGTTTAACTATGTACAAACCTCTTTCATTTATACTTTATTGCAACTATAAACAACCGATATCTGACATTGACTGTGTCGAGTCACTTTTGACAATCATTGAATTTCATCTAGTACCTACAACAATATTATTTTGTATTCCGATTAATTAAATCTACCTTTTTGTTCCTTAAGGCAGCTAAAAATGCCACGCAAGAAAAAAGTATCCGGTAAAGAAAAATATCTGAGTCATAAAACAGATGAGCATTTCCTTTTATTTTTGCCACTAAAATGAAATATGAAAATGTGGGTAAAGGACCATGCCCAACTTTGTATGGAACTTTGCCCCAAAGTCAACACAGCTAAAAGTTACATTGTTGAATAGGTCTTCAAATCTACTTCATTTCATTCTATGGGCACCAAGATGAATTCCATTGCAGAACTGAGATATTCATATTTGTCAGTGTGAAGATTGTATTCACACTGACAAAAATATGAATATCTCATAGGTCAGAGATACTGGTCGTTAATCATTAGGATATCGAAGTGTGTAAAAAAAAAGATTGTGCACACGTGATTGTATGTTAACCACCTCACTCGCTTAGTTTCTTTTTTCTTTTGACATTAGCCTTTTTTTTACATACAAAATAAGGGTAATCACTGGTAGCTGCAGCTACCAAAATAACCTAGTGGCTAAATCTACAGAGATTTTCTACTGAATTAGCTCGTATTCAGGCTGACAAATATATGAATATCTCAGTTCTGCAATGGAATTCGATTTCGTGCCCATATAATGAAATGAAGTAAAGTTAAAGACCTATTTAATGATCTAACTCTCATGTTTGTTGGTCTTGGGGCAATTTTGACGCATGGTCCTTTTATACTATTTCTGCTCAGAATCACGAGCTGATTCCATTTCCGGCGAAAAAAAAAAATGTCCCAAAAATTTCATACATATTTCGAATATCCTCTTGTGTTACCGCCATAGAAGGTGTATGGAAAATAGTAACACAATAGGAAAAAAATCATGGGACACTTTTTTTTTCGACGGAAAAGGAATCGGCTTGTGATTCTGAGTAGAAATAGTATAAAATTTACCTAAAATTTCATATTTCATTTTAGTGGCAAAAATAAAGAGAATTGCTCAGATATTCATCAAAACTATAAATTGTTTGAATTTGCTCCAATTACTACAGTTGACCTAGAAAGGTCGTTTAGTTGGCTAAAATGAATATTGTCATCCAGGCGACGAAGATTAAAGTCTGAAGATGTAGAAAAAATTTTGGTTGTATAATATTATGAAAATTATATTAAACATTAAAGATAGTTAATTCCTCAAAAAGTTTATTTTTGTTTATGTAGTTTCCTTCTTCATTCAAATTCTTGAAATTACACAACGGTTGTACGACATTTTTATCGATATCAAATAATAAAATTAGTTTAATGTGTCCTCGCACTATTAAACGTCAGTACAGATTTGCCCCCACGAAACCGGTATTTGCTAATTACACTTCAACGTTCTTACTTGGGCAATACTCGAGTCTTTATCAGATAAGTTAAGGAAGACATGTAGTTACTAATTTTGGGCTAACTAAGTCTAAAACCCGATGTAATTAAATCGTAACGTAACGATGCAGCGTGGCAATTATGGGCATTTACGTATGCGTCTATCGCATAGTTAATAGGAGAGGCCTACGTCCAGCAGTGGACTAACACAGGCTGATGATGTGATGTGATGTGTAGATTTTTACAGGCTAACTTTCGACCACCGACTGGACAACTTTTGTTTTTCCGACGGACAATCCCCACTTCGAAATGAGAGCGCAGACATGTATGTAAGGGGGTATATATATACATATATATATAATATAAACTCGTTTCTAGTCACGTCAGCGGCTTCATCTATTTGTTATGCATTTAGTAGTGACATAGAAGTTTCACAATATTTAGATTTTGCTGTAAAATTAATAATAATCGGATTTGGTTAATAAATAAATGTATGTTACATACCCCCATTACCCCCTTATTCATAAACATCTAACTTAACAAGCCGCGAAGTATTCTTTGTCCCTTTCAGTCTCATAGACATATTGATAAGATCGAAAGAGATAAACAATTAGCTTCTAGCTAAGTTAGGAGACGTTTATGAATAAGGGGGCTCCTTTTTAAGACCAAGAGTAATTGCAATGCAAGTAAAATCCAAATCTTTGAACTTTAAAATAGGGTTTAATTCACTGATTCCTCTAAGATATTTACCGGGACGATTATTACGCCTTGTTGTTAAGGTGCGGTTAAACCAAAAGAGCATTCGCTGTTATAACCTCCCAGAGGTTAGAACAGCGAATGCTCTTTTAATTTGAACGCACCTTAACGTTCCTTACGTTCAAACTAAAAGAGCATTTGATGTTATAACCTCCCACTCTACGAAATTCGATCGGTACACAAAACGTGATTGGTTGATTTCGTAGAACGGGCGCTAGAACAGCGAATGCTCTTTTGGTTTAAACGCACCTTTATAAGACAACGCAAACAATACATACAATATACATTCCTAACCTACCTAATAAGGTAGGTAGGACTGCAATTTTATATAAGTACTATAATTTTGTATTGTGTCAAGACAATAGCGAGTGAATAATTTGTTTGACCGTGAAATTGCCCGATAAAAATGTTGATCTTATCTAAGTGCCTACTACGTCATTGAGGAAATCGGTGACACTTTACTATTTTAAACCATTACATTACTGTATGAAATACCATAATTGAAATATCTAGTATAGTATAACACATACCTACAAGCAAAATACAAATTTAACGTTATAATCATCATCATCATCAGTAATATAGTTAAACGTGAACTGACAAACACTGTCGTTGCAGTTAGAGTTTTTCTACCTAGACAGCAAAGTCGATATTTCAAAAGTTCTATCACGACAATTTTCTTGTGTTTAATAATTTGCATTAGATGTAAATGTAGTGCGTATTAGTGAATCATATTTAGATATCTACAACCTATTCATGACTCACTCGACGATTTTTGTCGTATAAACCGGTACATGAGTACGCTGTTGTTTACATCGATCAATTATCATACACCTATGAGTTGTATAGCCTCACCTATTTTGTGGTGTCCGTTTGAACAACGCTCGAAGTAAAGACTGCGCCTCTTCGCTCAGATTTGACGGCATACCAAGTTTGGCTTTCAATATTTGCGTCATCGTTTCGTGCCTCGTAGAACCGTGGAATGGCAAATTTCCAGTTAGCATTTCGAACTGCGGGTAAATTAACATATTGGTACATAATTGAATAGAAAACAAGCTTTTATGAGGTAAAATAATTGTTATTCAGTAAAATTGTTAAGTAGTACCTACTCTAGTTTTTTCACAGATTTAAGAATATTGAGGAAGGACATTACTTTATTTTATTTATTATAAATGTATGATTGAGCTGACTAGAAGCTATAGGCCTTTAGTTTAGTTTGGCCTATAGTTGGGTGATTGTTGAGTATTAAAGGAAATTTACAGATAATACGATTTATGTATAGCACCAAATACAATTTACTACAAATCTGAAGCGAAAATTACTTATCAACAAAGAAGCAAATAGTATTAAAAATTTGCTCACAATTTGCGTTTACAGAGCATAGTTAGTGTGCAATTAACATAAACCCTACTGAGATTACATGCAAGTTATAACATATAAGGCTATACACTTTAATTATTATAATAATTGCTTGTAATAGAACTTCTCAGTCAACACTCAGTGTTTATCAATCAACTATGGATAAACTTTTTCACTATCATTCAAAATGATTAACTGTGAAAAACCATAGCCTTCGAGAATTATTTCACTACATTCTAAAATAGTAAGTACTAAACTACTTACCATAAGCACTCCGAAAGACCACCAATCTGCTGCAAATGTGTGCCCTCTTCTGTTGACAACCTCTGGTGCCATGTACTCAACTGTACCACAAAAGCTATAAGCTTTGTCACTACTTGGTGGAAGTTTAGATAAGCCAAAGTCAGTAAGTGCAATGTGACCATCTGCATCTAATAAAATATTCTCTGGCTTGAGATCCCTGTATATAATGCCCAATTTGTGCACATGTTCTAATGCTAAAGCTAACTCCGCTAAATAAAACTTAACATCCTCCTCAGTGAACATTACCTGAAATTGCAGTTTATTAGCACAAAGCAAAATACTGAAAACTTGCTGGTTATGATTTAAAATGAACCAAGCAAACATTCAAGCAATAATATGCCAACCATGATGACTTTTTAACTCTCCCTGATTTTTTTTGCAGTTTATAATAAATAATAATAAATAAATATCTTGGGACATCTTACACAAATCGACCTAGTCCCATGGTAAGCTCAATTAAGGCTTGTGATGTGGGTACCAGGCGACAATATATATAATAGATAGATACATATAGATACTTAAATACATAGACAGCCATGACCAAGGAACAAACATTTGTGATAAATAAATACACAAAGAATGCCCTCGCCGGGATTCGAACCCGGAACCTCCAGCTTCGTAGGCAGGGTCACTACCAACTAGGCTACGGAGGCTGACTTATTGTATTAGTCAATCACTTACTCGATAATTAAAGAGGAGTAACAGAATGAAGCTTTTATTGATAATAATAAAAGCTCCTTTTCTATTGTTCCTATTAATTGAGTTATAAGTTATTTATAGAAATAGAGCTAAAAATATAGGATTTGTTTATTTTTCAGACATTTTGAAATTTTGTTATTTAATTGGATCAGCTGTACTAAAGCATGTAGAGTGGGTTTCATTATTGATAATAATGGTGCATTACATTTAGCATAATATTAATTATTTTCAATCAGTATACATAGTTACATTAGTACATAAATAATAAATAACTACAACTACATGTTAAAATTAAATAATTTACTTGCATCTTACCTCTTTACTAAGTCTTGAGAACAAGTCTCCACCACGTAAAAAATCTAATATTAAATATAGTTTTCCAGCAGTTTGAAATGCATAGTGTAATTTTACTATAAATGGATGGCCCATGTCGACTAAAATATTTCTCTCCATTTTTGTACGTTCTCTGTCTCTCACTTTTAGGGTTGCTTTTTTAAGTACCTAAAAGAAACAAAATGTTATTATTTTAAATCATAATTAATCCCATGTAAATTAATATTTCCTGCTAATGTTGTTACCTATTTTTGTACATTCAATGGTGCTCAATTGTTTCGAAATATAATATGTGCTACTTGGAATCAAGTTGTATAGTCGCAAAGAATGAAAAAAAGATTGAAGGTATCTAGCCAAGAGCTTCTAAGAAGCTAAATGTAAAACAGATATTTATCTAAAGAAATTATCCATTTTGTTACAGGAACATAAAAGTAGCATTGTTTTACTTTAACTAGTAAACTTATTCACTTTCCTAAATACCTGTCTTCCTTGTTTAAAAATCAAACTTGATGCTTTGACTGACAATACTAAACTTGTTATAATAGCTGCTTACCTTCATTGCATATAGTGTGCCTGCATCAGCACCAGTCACTTTCCGAACAAGAAAAACTTTTCCAAAGGAACCTTCTCCGAGAACTTTGAGCAATTCAAATTGAGATGGATCCGCCTTCTCATGGCCCTCTTTGACAACATCCTGTAGTTCAACCTCTCTTTCGCAGCTGATATCGGCGGCGGAGTCCAGGCTTTCTGCGGTGGAAGCCTGACGTGACTCTGCAGAATTCTCCACCACCATTGGTAGACTGTTGGCAGTCTGTGATATTCCCCTCTACAATTTCCAAACTCAGCTATTTCACTTATTCCAAAATATGAATATCTTACAAGGTAAATTTTTAATGTAATAATTACTAACTAATGGGTGGGCGTATATGCAATGCGAACCCCTTAAGCAAGTAATTCGTGATAACCATTTGGCGCCAGACGTCATAGTATTATAATGTATGTCTGCGGTTTTAAAACGGTGAGTAATCACGAATATTTAACCCAGTATTTATTGAACTGTACACTAACACAAGGCAAACAGTTCGATCACTTACGTTGTCTCCAACATTCTGCATTCGCCAGGGATCTGAAGAGTTTGCTAGTGGCATAATTACTATTGATCACAAATAAACCTTCAAAGGAAAATCTAATAAAGTTTTTGCAAATTTAATTAAAAGCTAGACCACCATGTTTTTTCATTCATAAACAGACTGACTTTGACTTGACTGAGTGAGACAAGTGAGGCAGGCGAATCAAAGCATTGCGGATTGTGGACAGACAGCTACGTTTCGTTCATCTACAAATTCTACAACTCCCAGCAGGTTTGACTTGATAACAAGTGTGTCATTGGTTAGGATTCAAGGCCAAGATGCCCTTGTCGTCTGCTATTGGTTGAATCGATAAATGGCGAATGAGTTAGCCAATCAGGTGAGATTGTGTTAATGCCTGAGTTTTTTTTTTCAGAAATTTCTGTTTGAAACGTTTGTATTTTTAGGTATTTTGCTAGGCTAGACCCCTAGCCTACGGCCCTACCGCGAACTCCGAAGTTCGCAAATTCGGGGATTTTATCTCTGTCACTCTAAAGCCGCCTTTGATGGTGTGACAGAGACAAATCCCTGAAATTTGCGAACTTCGGAGTTCGCGGTAGATCAGCTAGACCCAATCAATGTCAGACTGAATTGACTGCTAGACGTTTTGTTTAATATTATACTAAAACGTAGTGATTTTATTCTCTTTGATTATACTATTGGAATTCATTTCAAAGATTTACATAGTGCTTTATCAATTATCATATCTAGTGGTTAATAATACACTTTGTATAAATGAATGAAGCTACGACATCGCAAAAACAGTATTTTCAACTGTCAGTTGCCAGATCAAATGCAAATAGTGATGAACAAAATTTGTTCATAACAGGTGAACAAAGCTATCGATAATTTTGTCACATACTCAAAGGTAATTTCGGTGTTCGCGATTAAACGGCAGCATATACCTATTCCCCTCATGCTGATCATCAGACAGCTCCTTTAGGCGTTACCCTCTCAGCTGCAGACGTCTCAGCTCGCCATATTCGCCACACCAGTTGCCTTGCCACACACCATATTAAAACCTAAATCGTAACCTATCACTAATAGATATTATATCTTTTCATTAGTCTAATCCTCGGCTGTTTTTTTCAGTAATCATTTGAGCGTAGTATCACTCATTATAGTCATTATTAATCATCGCACGAGTAAAGGTAGGGTCTAAGCCTTTTAGAATTTGTTTAAAGAGATATATGTAACTAGATACCTATGCGATACGGGGATCCGTTCAAAAACGTAGAAAACGAATCCTGCTGATATCCCGGCGTTCTGAGGGCTGGGGGATCGGGAAAAATCTGCTAATCCCAGAATGGGTCATCCAACATAATTATAAACCAATAAGTATTTACCACCTGTGGCTGTTGCACTGGTGACTGGTCATTTGTGGGCACCTGAGAACTAGGGAGAATTATGCTCTAAGTTGGAATTAACATTTTTTTTATTAATAGCCTGTTGAAGTGTCCCACTGCGGGGCAAAGACCTCCCCTATTTATAAGTACTTAACAAATCAACTAACACAAATTTATTGAACAGAAAATGAAAAGCCGCCACGGCTTGAACATGAAGATGCGGTGACAAAAACGATCGGCGAATTCGGTACATGGCAGAAACAACTAGTTCTAATGATGTCCTTGCTTAGGTTTCCCATTAGTTGGTATCAACTGGACATAATATTCCTAGCCCCTGCAACAGAATTTTGGTGCAAAAAGCCGGAAGAATTTTCGGAATATACGAATGAAGAGTGGCGGCATATGTCAGTTCCGGTTAGTGCTATCGGACTTAGTACATACAAGGGCAGCAGCCAAAAAGTGACTTAATTATTCGGGTACACCGTTACTAAATAAAAAAATGGTCCATAATATGAATAAGTTCATAATTATTATATTTATTAAGAAGACTTCCTGAAGCGCACGTAATTTATTTTTTAGTACAGATGGTGTACTTTTTAGGCTCTAGTGCGAGAAGTGGGTCATTTTACGTCAGGTCCAAAACTTCGGAGGGCCATCTGTACTAAAAAACGTCGTACGAGACACGTGCAAAAACGAAGTTCGTAACTCGTGTCGATTTAAAACACTCCCTATCGGTCGTGTTTTAAAACATCGCCACTCGATCCTAATTTCGTGTTTTTCGCACTTGTGTCGTAATGTACTATTCTGTCCATCTCCATCCCGCTCCTACTGGCGCATTTGTGCGAGCGATAGGAAAAGAAGGCTGAACAGACTCACACCGACAGCTCATGGCAAATACACACTACGACGATTATCATGAGTAACGCTGCATCTCAAGACGCTACATTATTTTAATTTGTATTCTAACAATTAAGCACTGGAATTCAAATTACAAGCACGTATTATTTTGAATTGCAACTTTCTTCATGATAAGCAACGACTAGTGGCCTAGTGATGGAATTTGGCATAATTACCTATTGCCAATAAATAAATAATAAATATTATTGGGATAGTCTGGCCGTGTAGTGACGGCAGAAAGAATACATTTGTCACCACCCCAACTCCTCCTGCGGGTGTCGTAAGAGTCGACTAAGGGATTGAAGTGTTACTGACCATATTTGATTAAAGATTGATGATGGGCAGCAGCGTCATCATAGTGGACACATTACTGCGATCGCCAATCCGCTTGCCCAGCGTGGCGATTATGGGCATTTACCTCCTAATGCGTCTATACGCATAGCTAATAGGAGAGGCCTACGTCCAGCAGTGGACTATCATAGGCTGATGATGATGATTGGGATATTCGCCGTTAGTAAATTCTTAGTTAGGTGATTACAGACTATAGAATAGTACAGAGTTTGCTTCCATAAAAAGGCGAAGATATGAAATTTTTGATATCATATTTAATTATTCTTGTTGCTAGCTCATAGAAGAAAATCCATGTCTAATTTTCGATCCAAAGATCTTGCACATGAACCCAGCTATAAGCAGAAGTCTAGTACCATTAGTAGAGTGCGAAGCCTTTGAATACAACCGATCTATATTCACCAAAACTATCATAACGGAGTGGGATCTAGTTTGTGATCGACAGTGGATGGTTAATGTGAGTACCTAAATTAACATGTTTTATTACCCTATTTCACAATTTAAGTTCGCTAGGTTCAGCATTTACCACTGCGTTCTTACCATGAGGTGCCGCCGCCTACTTCATCCCGCTCGTACAGTCAAGAGCAAAAGTAAGTGATCACCTTGTGCCTTATCACAATGGAATAAGGTCTATAATCGAACAAGAATGATCACTTACTTTTGCTCTTGACTGTACTCGCATATTGGAGCGAGCAAGCTGGCCAGAGAGTAAGTCCGCATTAATAACACGGTGGCAACTCATGATAAACACACAGTCCTACCATAGAGTATATTGAATAATAGTGTAATATGTAGTGTGAGTCCTACTACCGCGAACATCGAAATTCTTAAATTTCGAGGATTTTTCTATGTCACTCCAGCGAAGGCGTCATTAGAGTGAGAGAGACATCCTCGTTGCGGAATTTGCGGATTTCGTTCGCGGTAGGGCCGCTTGTCATAAAATTCAGGGGGCCTACCGTATGCCTACCGCTAACCACGTTCGAAGTGTTGACTGTCAAATTTACACATGTATCACAAGAATGTGACATTGATATGCCCAGGCTCCAATTTCACAACATTGACAAGTGCTACAATTGTAAATTTTCAGTTTCTCCAATCAGGGGCGTCTATAGGCTACAGTTACCGCTTACCAACGGAAGGGCCGTGCGTTTGTTTGCCACCAACATAAAATGTAGTGCAGGAACTTTAATAAACCAGCAGTAAATAACTACCTACTTTTTTGCGAAGCAAAATTACAATTGTCACAAAAAACACGACAATGAGGGTTTTTGATACTTTTTCTGCCGCTATGGGGAGGTGAGATGGCAGCACTGAGCCGACCGTTTAACGAACTGTCAAAATAAATACGCGCATTTAATTTTCAACATATTTATTAGGTTTATTTATTCTGAAAACCATTACTTTAGGCATATTGTTACCTAAAATAAATAAATAAAATAGTTCCAAGTCAATTCTCATGAAACTAACAAAGTTATAGTAATTATTTTTAATACCAGTGACTTTGAGCGCCTGTTTTAGAGTTCAATCTTCAGTTCGACGACCATGTATTAGTCGTAATCCATTATAAAATCAATTCTCTTCCAAATAAAATAGAATTTCAATATTTTAGGCCCAGGTGCCTATGAATAGTATGAATCTGACAGCTGTCGAGACCAGGTTCGCGTTTTATAAAGTTACAATTTACAATTTCGCTGTTTGCCTCTCTTTCTAGCCAATACATGCGTGCGTTAGAGAGGCAAACAGCGAAATTGTAAATTGTAACTTTATAAAACGCGACCCAGGTGCGTACGAAGCGCCGCCCTGGTGGTAGAAAAATTATCGAAAACCCTCATTGTAGCGAAATTCCGACATAAGTATATGCCGAACCACATGTCAAGATTTAATGAAAATTGTACTAAGCCTCGCGACAATTGTCACGGGTTTCGGAAAATAAAAAGTTGTTTATTAACGATATAATAACATTATTCGTAATAAATTTATGTTGGTGGCCAACAAGCACATGGACCGTCCGATAGTAAGCGGTAGCCGTAGCCTACGGAGGCTTGAGACGTCAGTAACAGTGATATTTTACAATTGTCAGACTTGTAAGTATGGTGAAATAGGCCACAGAAGTTACTTGTGTTGAAATGTAAGGCTTTTGCCACTGCATGTCGGTTGCATCGGGAAAGATGGTATGACCGGTAACAAATAGATTTTTCCCCTCACTAGCTCGTAAAGCGCTCGTTTATCCTTTAATACGAACGGGTAAAAACGCATATTATTCACTTGTGTGGCAAAGTAATGACCTTGGAGCGTAGCGCGAAGTAGCATTCGTTTAACAGATAATAAAACGTAAAATGGTCATGGAAGTCGTTCCACATTAATGACAATTAAATAATTTGTTAGAGAATTTAGTGTAAAATACAAACCTTTAGATATATAATATGATGATTTTAACACATAAATCCTAAAATTCCATAAGTAACCGTTGTTTTAGTGAATGATGATAAGATGACTAGACGCAATCACAAATCGCAGAAAATGTCAACATTGTCGATGAATATTATAGGTTAATCTTTATTCACCGACTCGAACAAGCATAAAAATAGTAAACTAAACAACTTTCAGAGTGATCTGTTATAATTTTGTAAGAATAATGAATGAGAATGATTTAATAATGCATTGGCGTTGGTGTGCAACTACAGGAATGTGTTAAAATCGTGCTGCGTTTACTTTTTCGTGCTAAGTTTACTGCGACAAAATCTTGCATTAAATACATGATGCATTTCGAAAATTATTATCACTAACCAGATGATGATTGTAATGTGAACAAATAATACCTTTTTTGAGTTTCCTCGCTATAGTGAGGGGAAAAGTTTTGTGTTACACACGGTTGCAAATGTATTTTACTTCTCGTATGTTAAAACACTCGCTGCGCTCAGGATTCTATTTTAGAACCACTCGCTTCGCTCGTGGTTCAACTATAGAATCCTTTCGCTTGCTCGTGTTTCAATTTCATACTCGCGGGTAAAATACAACTTTGCACCCTTGTATAACAAATAACTATTTTACCTCTGGTAACACCGTTCGTGGGAAAAAACCTATTTGTATACCTCCTTTCCATACTAATTCTTTGTTATAAATCCTATGTCTTCAGCGTTGTTGATAAAATAATATTCAACAGATTGTACAAAGATAGATCTGAGATGTATCGTGTATTTGATAAGTGACATATAACATATTATGTTATTTAGTAATATTATGCCCAAATAAGATTAACTATTAAGTTAGTTTAAGAAACTTAGTTCCTCTTTTGTTTCAGTTTACGCAAGTTGTTATAATGTGCGGCTTCTTTATTGGCAGTATTATATTTGGAAATATAGCCGACAAGCATGGAAGGAAGACTCCTCTCATGGTTTCTATAGTGATACAAAGTTTAATGAGCTGTATCGCGAGTGTCGTTCCTTCGTACTGGATGTTCCTCGTCGTCAGATTCATTTTGGCATTTGCTTCTGGGGGTATTGGCATTATATCATTTGTACTAGTAATTGAAGTAAGTTTGTGGTACAATTATTATATATTTTATTACTTAATGATATTATGAAATAAACCTGAAGTATAAATTAGCTAGTCTAGCCCCCACGCCCACAGAGCACCTTCTGCGAATCACGAAGGAAGTGTTGCCTATCTCTCGCACTTGTGAATTCGTATGTAAGTGTGACAGGGAGGCAATACGTCGTTCAGGGTTCGCAGTAGGGCATCAGAGTTCAACCCCAAACGATGCAAAAATGTAGGTACTACCGTGCGCAGCATAGATAGGTATTAGATAGGTACTTAAATTATTTGCGACGCTTGTCGTGAGCTCTTCAGCCGAAGATTCTAAAATTCTAAAGTTATATTATATACCATACCAGTTGCGGTATAGTAATTTTAGAATTATAAGTAGGTATTATAACTAACGTGAGACTCAAACATAATTATTAAAATATTATCGAACCGGGTTACTCACGTAAGTCACGTATTTAAGTCGATTGAGTATGCGTCCGGCTTTGGCCGAGGGTGCTCCGGACGAGGACCTTCTTAATGGGTCGAAACATGTCGAGCAATCGTCGACTTAAATACGTGAGTAACCCGGTTCGATAATATTTTAATACGATATTGTAACGTTACATAATATCGACTTAGATGCTAAAATTAGCGAAAATCAACAGGTTGTAGGTGGCAAATGGCGCACAATAGTCCCTGTCCTCTACCAACTGCCGTTCGGGCTCGGAAATCCCGTGATGACTGCATTAGCGTATTGGCTCAGAGACTGGAGGAAACTGCAGTTTGCGTTGTCCATGTTATCAGCTTTATTTATATTATATTGGTTCTGTATATCTGAATCTCCGAGGTGGTTGCTGGCGTCAGGAAATAGGGAAAAAGCTCGTGGTAATTTTATAGGCCTATAATTCACAGTATCTTCTCAGGTACCTATACGTACCTACCTCGGTTACCCAATGGTCTCGTCGACTTGATATTAAGTATGACCCTGCCCTCGCGAAGCGGCACTCAAGTACCTAATGTTAGTTTCGTAGGTACCCGTATCAAACGCGTCACTTGTGCGTTCAGCATACGGTGCGTTTCGTCTATACCAGTAATTAGAGTTCGAGGCCAAAGAAAGTATGAAAATATTGCCACAGTAATAAAATGTTCTTACATTAGTAAATCCTTATTTTCTAAGAACAGGCGTTGAGATATCTTATTTATTGGTAATTTTAATTCTTTAATTTATAGAAACGATATTATTTACTTATTTTCACGTAAATATAAGATATTCAAATAAAATTTAATTATCCGCTATTATTAGTAACAAAGTTGGTATTGCGCTTGTATCACCTCAGGTGTTAATAACATTTGGTACAACAATTTAACCACACATAAATTAAAACCCTATTTCTGCACACGTTTAGGAAATTCCAAAATATTACTTTGTAGCGTGCTTTATGTTCACATTTCGTATTCGTAAAATTTTATTTTTCAAAGATACACCTGATTTCGTACAAAATGACACGTATTCGCCAGATAAAAAAAAACATTGTACATTTAATATTAGTCACATAAAAGCCGAGAGGCCTTCATGACGCCCAAATACCTAATTAGTAAAAGAATTTTCTTTTACTAATTATATGGGCGTATATTTTAGAGGTATATTTTAACCATTTGGTTAAAATATACCTCTTAGAGAATATAACCAACTTTGTTCCAAAAAAAATCTGACGAACTCATTTTAAACCTTAAAATAAGCGTCAGTAAGTTCAGGACTCAACACTGATGGACTGGTTATAAAGGACTCTTGCTTGGCTTTTATGGGAGGCCACTCGATTTTTACCCAGGACTCAGGAGGATAAGTGACAAAGAAGACAAATAAAAAATAAAATACAAAAAATACTCTCCTTTTACTTTTCCAAATTTCTTTCCCATAATTTTAACCCGTGATAAGTAGACCCCGGTATCGGAGGTGCAAAATGATAGCTGTCAAGTTCTTACTTAGGGATAGGTAAACACATTTTGTGATGTCGATATCGATACGATTCGATTATTTAATAAAGGACATTCCATTCCAATATTTGTAATCTTGCATATCTTGCATTGCAACTCAATCTTGTATGAAAACACTCATAAAAAAAGAAAAAAAATTAAAAACAATTAAACTGTAACCGAGATCTGCTTAAGTTTTTCGTCAGTTGTAACATACTTTGGACCAAATTCGAAAACTCAAACTTCAAAAGGTCCATCGACAATTGCCTCAATAAAAAGTATGGCGATGTTACATAACATTAAATAAATATTTTGTTGATTTTGTAATTATATAGTCCTAGTTTATATCATAAATAGGTGCGTTTAATTAAAGTCTTAGCTTATTATTATGGTAAAGAAAAATTATCGATATGTAACTTTAATTATCGACATCACAAATATTTTTACCCCATCCCTAAGAACTTGACAGCTACCATTTTGCACCTCCGATACCGGGGTCTAAGGCAGGGGCTCACTTAGTAATTTAACCGATACTGTCTTAATAAATATGGCACGCTGTCGTTTGTGTTCACTGGTAATTCAACTTCTTTTTAAAATAGGCTTTGAAACGTAGGCTCTTATCATTTTAAGTTCTTTACGATAAAATTTTGTCATATCAATGTTAGTTTAAAGAAAATAAAAGTTTTTAGGTATTTATGTATTTTTAAGATAATCCTAGTTGTGACAGCCATATTAAACAAAAAGGTGTACACACATTACAGTGGTATGTAATGTTTTCATTACGAATTATTTTAAATAAAAAACATTAATGACAAAAAGGTTGTCGAAACCTGAAAACTTTATTTGACAATGACATAAGAGACTTTGACAGATTTGACAGTAACGCATCTGTCGTAGTTTCTTTGGCCTCGAACTCCAATTAGTGGTTTAGTACCGAATTTGTATCGCAGCGACTCAAAAGCGACGTGTATGACACATAAATTTACGCAAAAGTCGGCTCACGAGATCGTCACGAGGTCTTAGAGACATACCTAATTATGTCTCTTATAAGTTGATCTGCTGTTAAATATTTTTGAATTTGCTTGGTACTGAAATTACTGGCCAATCCCTGAAGTGACATTTCAGAGGTATTGGAAAAAGCAGCTCGTATAAATAAAAAGAAATTAAACAAGAGCGATTTCGAGGAAATGTTGTTGAATGCTAAGGGACGTCGAGAAGGCGTGCCAGGTTTCATGGCTTTTCTAAAACGGAAGAACATGCGAAAGAGAACTGTAATGCTGTCAATTAATTGGTAACATAGTATTCCTAAATATTTCGTCATTAGACTCATCGTTTTACTTGCGGTAAGCGAGAGTTGAAAGTTTCTTACTTTTTTCAGGTTCTGCACTGGTTTAGGATTTTACGTATTTGCCCAATATCTTGGCTGGATTGGAGATAACATTTTCCTGACCGTAATGCTGAGCGGGTTAATTTCATCCATCGGCCCAATTGTGTGCGTGCTGGTCATATTGAGAATGGGTCGGAAGATCACTTTGGCGATTTTCGAAGCCTTGACGGCCGTTTGTTACGTCGGCATACTCCTGATACCGAGAGACACATTTGCGAGTGACTGGCCGAGACTCGTATTTGCTGGCATTGGGTTTGGAGGCATGGCAGTATGTTCTCAAGTACCTACTAATCTAGGTACATAGTTTTTGTCCAGATAGCTTGTCAGTAGAAAAAGGGAGAGAATTCAAAATTTCTACGGGGAGTAGATATTCATCTCTCAACTCATCGCGGCTACATTTTTTTGTCGCCTTTTTCTACTGACATGCTTGTTGACCAGACTATTACTTGAAGCGTTGTAGGTATATTCATTGGCTATTGGTATATCCATAACATGTCTTCATAGTATACATATGCCATTGCCATGTAAGCGATAGCACTTTAGCCATATACCTAGTACTGAACTCCTGGATAAAAATGATTACTGCCTACCCTTGAGGCTACCTATATGACACAGTCAGTCCCATACGCTGCGATCAGACTAAGTGTCCAGAGAAATATATACTTACACAAACACCGATTTTCATCAAGCTAAAGACTGTAACAAATAGAAAATCTTGCAACGCTTTTGTAAAAGCCACAAGTAAGAAGTGAGGGATCGACCTAGGGAGGAAAATTTTACCCATTTTAGAGGAAATTCCCAGGAATTGAATATTAATATTTAGGAAGTCTCGAATGTTCATCCGCAAAAGTATATCCGCTTATTAATTGAGCTTACCGTGCTACTACGTTGATTTGTGTAAGATGTCCCAAGATACCTATTTTTTTTATTATAAATGTGAAATTATAACGAATTTCATAAAAGTATTCCACTTAATCACACGTTTCTTAAGTGAGCAACTGAGGTACCTACTGAGCTATTAGACCTAAGACCGGGCCCCTATACCACAAAACTTTACAAGCGTACAATTCTACAAAATTGTCAACTTTTTGTATGGGAATTTATACAATTTTGTAGAATTGTACGTTTGTAAAGTTTTGTGGTATAGGCCACGGGTCGCGTTTTGTAAAGTTACATTTTACAATTTCGCTGTTTGCCTCTCTAACACACGCACGTATTGGCTAGAACGCAGGGGCGTAGCTAGGGTAAAAGGCGCCCGGGGCAGGCGCCAAATTTGCGCCCCCCCCCCCTTAACTGAACTTAAAGGGTTCCTAGTTAGTACGGAACCCTTAAAAGGCTCAGTTTTAGGATTCCGTAATTTTTTCCAAAATTCAACCTACTAGGCAGGAAAAAAAAGTTGATTTTCAACCAACTTCAAAAAAGTTGGAGGTTCTCAATTCGACTATATCTTTTTTTAATGTTTGTTACCTCAACTACAATGTCTGTGTATATTTAGGCATACTGTATACTGTACATTCTAACAAGATATTTAGTGACTTTAGATGGCCAGCAGTGATTTTATCTATATACAACTAACGATAACGTGAAGGATTGATAAGAAAACTAATTTAGAAATCAGAAGTTTGTGTACAATGTACATCATTAAATGTCTTGTTAGAATGTACAGTATGCCTATATACACTTAGGTGTAAAAATGTCCTTGTCCCAATGCCCCAATACTCTTTCGATTGAAAGAGCAATCGTCAGAACCGGGGGTCAAAGGTGTTCGTACAACTTGTACGAAGAAACCACCTGACGACACTGACTACAGCTCGTGGAGAAGTCGTTACTTCGAAGCCGGCAGTCCTTTCCCAAGTGGAAGATTTCTATGGCCGATTATACGCTTCGCATGCATGCAAAATGAGGATTCTAGACCCACTTTCATACGACATTACACCAAAGACCTGCTATAAGTCAGTATCGGCGAAATCGAGATCGCTCTTGGGCAGCTTGAAAACGGAAAAGCCCCTGGATAGGATGGCGTTACAACAGAGTTGTTAAAAGCAGGAGGTAAACCCGTAGTGAGGGAGCTCCAAAAGCGTTTAACGCTGTCCTATTTATAAGGAGAAGTCCTATTTACATGAAGGGAGAACTCCGGAGGCATGGAGTACAAGTGTGGTCGACCCGTTCTTCAAAAAGGGAAACAAAACCCCGATGAAGAACTATCGACCCATTTCTCTTCTAAGCCAAGTCCATAAGCTGTTCCCAAGAGTGATCACGAACCGTCTTGCGCGGAGACTCAACGAATTCCAACCTCCGGAACAGGCTGGATTTTAGAGCGGATACGGCACCATAGACCACATCCACATAGTGCGGCAAATTATACAGAAGACCGAGGAGTATAATCAGCCCCTGTGTCTAGCATTTGTGGACCATGAGAAAGCCTTTGACTCGATTGAGATATTGCCTGTTCTGGTGTCCTTGCATTGATTGGCGATACATCGAAGCGATAAGATGTCTTTACGAGGCCGCCACCATATCCGTCCAGGTACAGAATCAGTAAACAAATCCTATTGCGTAGAGGTGTGATACAAGGGGACGTTATCTCCCCGAAATTGTTCTCAAATGCAATGAAGGACATGTTTAAGACGCTGAGCTGGAAAGGACGTGGCATCAACATTAATGGCGAGTACGAGATATAGATATGTATACCTCGGGCAAACATTGCGGATGGGTAGAAACAACTTCGAGGATGTGAATAGAAGAATTCAGCTAAGTTGGGCAGCATTTGGGAAGCTACGTCGAGTCTTCACATCGTCGATCCCACAGTGTTTGAAGACAAAAGTCTTCAATCAGTGCGCCCTACCCGTCATGACGTACGGAGCCGAAACGTGGACTCTGATTGCACGCGTGGTCCACAAGTTGAAGGTCGCTCAGCGAGCTTTGCAAAGGGTTATCCTCGGCTTCTTTCTGCGGGATCGAATCAGAAATGAGGTTATCTGGCAGAGAACCAAGTGATCGACATAGCAAGCTGAAGTGGCATATGCTGTGGCATATATATTAGCTGTAGAACCGACAACCGTTGGGGTAAACGAGTTCTTGAGTGGAGACCGCGTGTCGGCAAGCGTAGTGTAGGACGCCCACAGGCAAGGTGGAGCGACGATTTGCGCAAGAACTGGATGCGAGCAGCCGAAGATCGAAGGCGGTATCGTGAAATTGGGGAGGCCTATGTTCAGCAGTGGACTGCGATAGGCTGAAGGCTGAAGGCTGAAGTGTCAATTATGTATCGATAGTTAAAGAGCTTTTGAGTCAATCCCTCTGACAATTTGATTTTTGCTATGGACAATTTCGTTCCTTGCTATTAACTCTATGAAGAACTATTTTCAATACCACGCCGTCGATTCGCCGCCGCCGCCGATTAATTTTGACCGGCGCGCCGCCGCCGGCTATTTGGCCATCGGCGCTCATATCTAATACGTATACCTACCTGTACCAAATTGCAGATTTCTAGTTTAATACTAGAAATCTGCAATTTGGTCACTGAGCTATGCTCCGAACAGACGGACAGACGTACATGGCGAAACTATAAGGGTTCCGTTTTTGCCATCTTGGCTACGGAACCCTAAAAACGTTATTTTCTGAAAACCGTATAAGTGACATAAGTCAAACAGAAGAAACTGAAACTTGGTCAAAATAATAGACGCTATTAGGGGTGCTTACCATAAAAAATCCATCCCCTACAATTAAAGGTTGCAAATGTATGAAAGTCCGAATATAGCCTTTGTTCGAAACTAATAAGTACTACATTTCCATACTTTTGGTACTAAAAATTCTGCAAATAAGGTTAAGAGAAAAAAAAAGTGAAATCTAAAGAAAACGACTAAAAAAATACAGTACCTACGGACTTTCTGAAATAAGGCATTAGTAAACATTTTTGATCTCTTTATGTGTAAATTATGCATAAGGAAATAAAAAAAATTGGCTGGTTTGGAGCCCCCCCTGATATTGCGCCCGTGGAAAATGTACCTACCAAACTAGCATTTTTTTTAAATTAGGTACGCAAAAAGATTTTCTTTATGTGTTGATTATGCACAAGGAAATCAAAAATGTTGGCCGATTTGGCGCCCACCCTAATATGGCAGGGCGCCAAAAGGTGGGAAAATGTACCTTTCTAAAATTTATGCATACCTACAGATTTTCTTCATATGTAAATTATGCACAAGGAAATCAAAATATTTTGCCGATTTGGCGCCCCTTCTAATATGACGCCCGGGGAAAATGTACCAGTCGGTCTAGCATTTTATGAATTTTAATTTTTCTTAAGAATAATTTATGCAAAAGTATATCAAAAATTTTGGCCGATTTGGCGCCCCCTCTGATTCGGCGCCCGGGGCACGTGCCCCCCCTGCCCCCCCCCTAGATACGCCACTGCTAGAACGAGAGGCAAACAACAAAATTGTAACTTTATAAAACGCGACCCAGGATTAGGAATAGAGGATTTATACATATAATAGTACCTATAGTCTTACCACATTTCTATTTCCAGGGAACTGTTCCAGTGCTATACCTCTTTTCTGGTGAACTTTATCCAACATTAGGGCGAAACGTTGGCGTAAGCGGTGTTTCAACCTTCGCCCGAATAGGGTCAATGGTGGCTCCAGTGGTTGCAAGTCTTAACGAATTGCACCCTGATTTACCCTTGTATGTCATGTCCGTTATATTATTTGCCCAAATACTGTTCATTATTCCGTTGCCTGAAACCAAAGACCGCCCGTTGCCTGATACCATTGATCAAGCTGAAAACCTTAGTTAATTGTATATTTAATCTTGAAAAATGTTTTTTGTAAAGCGAGCCTTACTTAAGTTTAATAAAGAATAAGAAACATTTTTTGATATTTCACTGGTTTAAATTGCCTAAGTACATAAATACAACTTTACTTGGCCGTATTTTTTTAATAGTAGATTGTTCAACGAGGGACTAAAACAGGCCATTATGACAAGAGATATTTATCCACCCGAGCGTAGCGAGGGTGGATGTAGTTCGAGTGTCATTATGGCTGTTTAGTCCCGAATTAAACACTCTACTTTTCACTTAGAATGCGAGGAAAAAATCTCAGTATTTATTAACAGAAAGAACAAGTAAGAAACAAAAAAATTATATGTTCTGCGATGTCAAAACTTCCGATTTCTTCGGAACATGGCCAATTGACGATAAGTTCGCAATCTTTATCAAGTTATATGGTTTAGTTGCAGTGTGGTTTTAAGCATGGAATATATGCTACAAGGTGATGACGTTGATATTTCTTAGATTTTTCATCAAAATATGTCAGAAATACGCCTTCCATAAATGATGTTGGTACCTAATTAGCTTTCCAGTTTTCCAATCCATAAAAGTTTGATACGCTTTTGAATATTACACTAGATTTCGGCGGAAAAAGATTTTGCACCACCTCTTTTGCATTCTTCTTCATTCTGGAGTAAGGCGTTAATACTTCTTCATATTAACGCCATCATCGTAAATTATACGATTTGAACAATATTACTTATGGACAAAAACACAAAAAATAAGCAATCAAATTCGTTCCGCGTTTTAGTTTTTATCTGTATTCAGTGTTGCCAGCGCATATCTTCCATTTGGGACGGTGAGTAATCTGAAAAGGGACGGTTTTTGCCACAAAGGGACGAAAATTACCTTGGATTTTTAAAAATCAGTTTTTAGTACATATGGTGCTACTTTTCAGCACTAGCGCGAAAAAGTGCACTTTTTATGCCTATTTCAAAACTTCTAAGGGCCATAATGTACTAAAAAACGTCGTTCGTTAAGTAGGTACATCATTTTTATCGAGCCTGACTAGTAATATAGTAGTAATCAATTATACAGGGTTAGCGGTGTCGGAGCTTTTAAGGGCTTAAACTACAATCAATTTTATCGATAAATTACCAAACAATTTTTTTTGTGCCAACGATAATTAAATGGCGGCCATTTTAAAATTTCAAACACACGAATACGGGCGCACGTGATATTTCTGAAATTATAGGTTTGTTATCGGTCCTATCCTTGCAAAAAAAATCTCGTTAGAGAGCTCATGAGATATGCAAACTAATTAAGCTAATTATTTGACTCAATTATTTAAACAACAAGGCTAAAAAAATTTTTTTAGTTAAAAATAGCAAAAAATTCACCTTAATTATTCAATTAATTTAATTTTGCATGAAAACTAGGTCGTTAAGATAGGTTTTTGGTGTTGTTATTTATTAGTACAGTATGTTAGCTAAAAAATAATTACAGTTATACCTTAAGTACTTTCGGATTTACAAGTGCTCAAACTTACACCAAAACAGCTGCATTTAGCGTTCCCGATGCAAAATCCATAAACAAATGAATGTCAGCCAGTGTACTGACTAGTGAAGTGGCCGCCTTCCATCCATCCAGTGCATGTTTGAGCACTTGTAATTCTTAAAGTACTTAAGGTATAACTGTAATTATGGTGTTATTTTTTAGCTAACATATTGTACTAATAAATAACAACACCAAAAACCTATCTTAACGACCTAGTTTTCATGCAAAATGAAATTAATTGAAAAATTAAGGTGAATCTTTTACTAATTTTAATAAAAAAAATTTTTTTTTAGCCTTGTTGATCAAATAGTTGAGTCAAATGATTAGCTTAATTAGTTTGCTTATCTAATGAGCTCTCTAACGAGATTTTTTTTGCAGGGATAGGACCGATAACAAACGTATAATTCCAGAAATATCACGTGCGCCCGTATTCGTCTGTTTGAAATTTTAAAAAATGGCCGCCATTTAATTATCGCTTGCACAAAAAAAATTTTATGGTAATTTATCGATAAAATTGATAAAAGTTTAAGCCCTTAAAAGCTCCGACACCGCTAACCAAACATTCTGTATATATATTTTTTACTGTTGACGCCCAACCGTCCTAAAAGGGACGGTCGCCGGGAAGGGACGGTCTGGAATAAAAAGGGACGGAAAACCGTCCTATTTAGGACGATCTGGCAACGCTGTCTGTATTCCTTTTTCGAAATATGACGCTTTAAATACTTGCATATTTAGCCAACGAATTGGAGCTAACTACAAACTATTTTGAAGCTAATTGGTTAAAACATAACATATGTAAGTAATAAATTGGATTCAATCTTAATCATATAATAAACAAGTATTAAATATACATACATGTACCTACATTAAGAAAAAAAAACGATTTTCCTTAATATTTTTACACGATTGACATTTTGAGGTTTTTTCCAATGGCAATAATCGTTCGTTCAAAAATCATAAACACCAGAAATGGCTGTTTAGGGGTTTCCAAAGTCAATTAAAAAAGTTTAGAGGTTGTATCGACGCATCCACGGCATGCACAAAAATGGTCCATACACAAGCACTGAAAATGGCGACTATCCTTTATTCTTGAACACCGTGAGTGTGGCTGTTTACGGGTTTCCAACGTCAATTAAAAAAAAATTACTTTAGTCCCTAGAGATTAATAAAGAGTTTTAGTCCCGATATGCAGGGATTAAAATAACATTTTAAGAGCATGAGAAGTGAAAACGGTTTTTATTAACTTCACCACGTATCAACTGTCGTCGATGCTTCAAATCTTGTGATCGATTTTTCGACCACTTTTACTGCACCGAAATCAATAAAATTTGGAACTCTTATCAAGTCCCCATGACAATGCAATATTATAATATTTGTATCCTTGTATCCTCAAAGCCTGATGCTGCAGACGTACTGCTTACCTTAACCGAGAGTGTTAGACGCGTGAAAATGAAAGTATAGCATGTTTGGCATAATCAAATACTAACAGCCTGATCTTGACTTCCAACTCCTCACTCCTGATGCTGCAGTACTGCCCACAATAACCGCTTTCCGGTTTATCTTTTATCGATATCTTGATTTTAAGGAAGTTCTTTAAATATTAAGTAGAAGCATGCGAATTTAATACTAATCCTCAATTCTGATACTCCAGTGTTACTGCCTGCCACAACCGCTAGGTTTAGCGATATGTA
The DNA here is from genome assembly GCA_025490895.1 of Thaumatotibia leucotreta. Lineage (NCBI taxonomy): Eukaryota > Metazoa > Arthropoda > Insecta > Lepidoptera > Tortricidae > Thaumatotibia > Thaumatotibia leucotreta. The sequence goes on along the minus strand of JALPQI010012994.1, from coordinate 3,309 downwards.
GATTTTGAAGTACTGCTTTAGATATTTGGTAGAAACATACGGATTTCATTATCATCATCATCATCATCATATCAGCCGAAAGACGTTTACTGGTGAATATAGGCCTCCCCCAAAGATTGCCACAAGGACTGGCCCTGTGCCACCTGCATCCAGTGACCTTCACCAGGTCATGAGTCCACCTTGTGGGGGACCTACCAACGCTGCGCCTTCCGGTACGTGACCACAACTCGAGAACCTTACCGCACCAACAGCCATCGGTTCCACGCGCAACGATCCCCGCCCACTGCCACTTCAGTTTAGCGATTCGAAGAGCTATATCAGTACTTTGATTCTGCTGCGGATGGTCTCATTTCTAATCCGATATCGCAGAGAGACTCCTAGCATAGCCCTCTCCATTGCCCTTTGGGTGACATTGAGCCTTCTTATGAGGCCCATTGTAAGCAACCACGGTTTAGTACCGTCACCACTGGCAACATACACTGATCAAAGACTTTCGTCTTCAAACCCTGCGGAATATTGGACGAAAAGATACAGACGGATTTAATACCGACTTCCAACTCCTCAAACCTGATGCTGCTGAGATACGTGCCACTGCCTGCCATAACCGCCAGGTTAATCGAAATGTTGAATTTAAAGTAATGCTTTAGCTAATGGGTAAAAACATATACATTCTGTATACTCACTTCCAAATCAAAACCTCTATTAGTGTGTAAAATAACCGCTATTAGTGTGTCATAACCGCTGACAGTGTGGGTAGTTCGCGTAGGACGTGGCCTCTCAGGCCTTCGGGTTCGCGTAGAGCGAACCGTCGGGCCTGCGGCTCTCCGTCTAAAAGACTGACAGAGTGAGTAGTTCGCGTAAGGCGAGCCGTCGGGCCTGCGGCCCTCCGGCGGAAAGACTGACAGCGTTAGTGGATCGCGTAGGGCGAGCCGTCGGGCCTGCGGCCCTCCAGCTGATAGAGTGACAGCGTGAGTGGTTCGCGTAGGGCGAGCCGTCGGGCCTTCGGCCCTCCAGCTGATATAATGACAGCGTGAGTGGATCGCGTAAGGCTAGCCGTCGGGCCTGCGGCCCTCCGGCTGATAGACTCACAGCGTGAGTGGTTTGCGTAGGGCAGGCCGTCGGGCCTGCGGCCATCCAACTGATAGAGTGACAGCATGAAGTGGATCGCGTAGCGTAGGGCGAGCCGTCGGGCCTTCGTTCGGCCCTCCAGCTCATAGAGTGATAGCGTGAGTGGATCGCGTAAGGCGAGCCGTCGGGCCTGCGGACCTCCAGCTGATAGAGTGACAGCGTGAGTGGATCGCGTAGGGCTAGCCATCGGGCCTGCGGCCCTCCGGCTGATAGACTCACAGCGTGAGTGGTTCGCTTAGGGCAGGCCGTCGGGCCTGCGGCCATCCAACTGATAGAGTGACAGCATGAAGTGGATCGCGTAGCGTAGGGCGAGCCGTCAGGCCTTCGGCCCTCCAGCTGATAGAGTGATAGCGTGAGTGGATCGCGTAGGGCGAGCCGTCGGTCCTGCGGCCCTCCAGCTGATAGAGTGACAGCGTGAGTGGATCGCGTAGGGGCGAGCCGTCGGGCCTGCGGCCCTCCAGCTGATAGAGTGACAGCGTGAGTGGATCGCGTAGGGCGAGCCGTCGGGCCTGCGGCCCTCCAGCTGATAAAGTGACAGCTTGAGTGGGTCGCGTAGGGCGAGACATATTTTTAGTGTCTGATTTCTAAAAAATGACTATTCAGCAGGGATTCCCCTCTCGTTACACATAAAATAATGTACATTACGTTTACATATGTCGTGATTAAAGCGCGAGAGTTAAACCTGCTAGTTATAATTGTACTGCATATTACAAACAACATCTTTGATCTAGAATAAGTAGGTATAGTATCGGAAATTAACTTTACAATTGCACTAAAAACTTGAAAATAAAATAAGTAAAAAAAAGTTTTAAGTTAAACGGTTTTTTATTGCACCAAAAACTAGAAAATAAAAATTAGTAGTAACTAACCGTAGATGCACTTTCTGTAGATTAGTCACGTGAAACTATTATCACTGTAGTCTTCCCCAAGTCGGATGCTGAAAGCCACGTTTAGCCTCTATGTCAGTGGATTAAGCGTTACCTAATCGGAAACTTTTACCAAACTAAAATAAAAAACGTGGGGGCGTTTTTTATAAAGAAACATACAAATTCAAAATAATTATGTAATCGTAGCTTTAATTTTGCAATTAATCATCCATCTGTTCCAACACTTTTACAGAGGTAAATAACTTTTATCAAAGCCAGAACAAAACTTATTAAAATATATCGTGAAAGAATACTTTAAAGAGAATATGGTATGTAGCTTACGTGTATTCTGACTTTGACCTCCAATATAACTGTCTGAGCATTTATATCCACCTGTTCCAACGATGGATCAAGCCCATGGTGTTTCATTAAGGCTTTTATGTGTGGCTGATTCTTATAGCTGTTTTACTGTTCTCATACGCATAAGAAAGTGAAGGTCATCTAAATCGTAGTGTAAAAATCCCATTTTAAGTAAAACATTAAATCCACCACATTTAATTTGCGTATGCTTGATTGGGGAATCATGAAGACACCGTTTAGATAATATATTCGGGCAGCATCTTGCCTTATTGTTTCTAAAAACAGTGCCATGCAGCCGCTGAAATAGTCTTACATTCAGCTGAATAGGTTTGTCCGAAATCCGTTTGATAGGCAATATTGAAAGCATCATAAAAGACCCTAAAAATAAATAATTTTGGAAAGTAGCCATATATCACATAACACTCAAAAAATATCTACACGCCCATACACTCAGAACATAGAAAACGCAAAAATAATACATATTTCAAGAGTTAAAACCAGGTTGAAACTTGTATTTATAAATAACAATACGGTCTTTAAGTATTTATAATGATCTACATTGCGATTGCGAGGGTAAAATATAAATTTTGGCAATGTACTAAATTACCCTTAGTAGGTATAGGTATCTACCTAAAAATTAAACCTTTCCGAAATAGTTTTCTGTGCATACGTAACAGTCTAACAGTTTCTCTTAATAGGTAGGTGCCTAAATGACGTACTGACATTTCTATTACTCCCTAGAGAATTTTACTTTTCTATTACTCCCGCTACGCATACACCGTGTCCAATAAGTTCGAATACACATATTTTACCTCTGTTCTTAAAATACAGGAATCACAGGTTTATCAAATAGTAATGTAAAGTAATAGTTATTTATTATACAAAGGGGGGCAAAGTTGTTGTTTAACTGTCGTGCCAATATTGAGACCTGAGCTAGCGAAAGATTCCAAAATTG